>CM050164.1:466519197-466564197 GCA_027410445.1 Discoglossus pictus
TATGTCCTGTCTCTCTCTCTGTACCTCTCGCTCTCTCTCTGTACCTCTCTCTCTATACCTCTCTGTGTGTCCTGTCTCTCTCTGTACCTCTCGCCCTCTCTCTCTCTCTGTACCTCTATCTCTGTACCTCTCTCACTGTGTCCTGTCTCTCTCTGTACCTCTTGCTCTCCCTCTCTGTACCTCTCTCTCTGTACCTCTCTCTCTGTATCCTGTCTCTCTCTGTGCCTCTCTCTCTGTAACTCTCTCTCTCTGTCCTGTCTTTTTCTGTACCTCTCTCTCCCTCTCTGTACATCTCTTTCTGTACCTCTCTCTCTCTCTCTGTGTCCTGTCTATCTCTGTACCTCTCGCTCTCTCTCTGTACCTCTCGCTCTCTCTATCTCTGTACCTCTCTCTCTCTCTCGCTGTGTCCTGTCTATCTCTGTACCTCTCGCTCTCTCTCTGTACCTCTCGCTCTCTCTATCTCTGTACCTCTCGCTCTCTCTCTCTCTGTGTCCTGTCTATCTCTGTACCTCTCGCTCTCTCTCTGTACCTCTCGATCTATCTATCTCTGTACCTCTCGCTCTCTCTATCTCTGTACCTCTCGCTCTCTCTCTCTGTACCTCTCGCTCTCTCTATCTCTGTACCTCTCGTTCTCTCTATCTCTGTACCTCTCGCTCTCTATCTCTGTACCTCTCGCTCTCTCTATCTCTGTACCTCTCGCTCTCTCTGTGTCCTGTCTATCTCTGTACCTCTCGCTCTCACTCTGTACCTCTCGCTCTCTCTATCTCTGTACCTCTCGCTCTCTCTCTCTCTGTGTCCTGTCTATCTCTGTACCTCTCGCTCTCTCTCTGTACCTCTCGCTTTCTCTATCTCTGTACCTCTCGCTCTCTCTATCTCTGTACCTCTCTCTCTCTCTCTCTGTGTACCTCTCCCTCTCTCTATCTCTGTACCTCTCGCTCTCTCTATCTCTGTACCTCTCGCTCTCTCTCTCTCTGTGTCCTGTCTATCTCTGTACCTCTCGCTCTCTCTCTGTACCTCTCGCTCTCTCTATCTCTGTACCTCTCGCTCTCTCTATCTCTGTACCTCTCCCTCTCTCTCTCTCTGTACCTCTCGCTCTCTCTATCTCTGTACCTCCTGCTCTCTCTCTCTGTACCTCTCTCTCTGTATCCTGTCTCTCTCTGTGCCTCTCTCTCTGTAACTCTCTCTCTGTCCTGTCTTTTTCTGTACCTCTCTCTCCCTCTCTGTACATCTCTTTCTGTACCTCTCTCTCTCTGTGTCCTGTCTATCTCTGTACCTCTCGCTCTCTCTCTGTACCTCTCGCTCTCTCTATCTCTGTACCTCTCTCTCTCTCTCTCTCTCGCTGTGTCCTGTCTATCTCTGTACCTCTCGCTCTCGCTCTGTACCTCTCGCTCTCTCTATCTCTGTACCTCTCGCTTTCTCTATCTCTGTACCTCTCGCTCTCTCTATCTCTGTACCTCTCGCTCTCTCTATCTCTGTACCTCTCGCTCTCTCTATCTCTGTACCTCTCGCTCTCTCTATCTCTGTACCTCTCGCTTTCTCTATCTCTGTACCTCTCGCTCTCTCTATCTCTGTACCTCTCGCTCTCTCTCTCTGTACCTCACACACACAGGATCTAGTCACATTATTATGACCATCGACTTACTTTTGACGTCAGCAGCTCGTAGCCACTGAAATACGGCACGTTTGGTGAGCTGGCTTGGTGGGTATATAAGGTGACATGTAGGCATTCTGCAAACACATCAACCATTGCTATCATGTATATAAAGCAGATAAGAAACACAAATAACGGGGTCTCAGTGAGTCATTGTATAGACTTCCTCTTAACTCACTGGTAAGATTATTATGGTTATAATTTATTATAATTATTATTACTTTTTCTTTATAAAGCACCAACATTTTCCGTAGCGCTATTTACAAAGTAGAATAGAGTAACATACAGTGGGTACAATTATCAAATTATAAAGATATAGACAAATTCTAGTAGACATATAACTACAGGTACAGTGCAACACAAATATGGCAAATGGGTCTATAGACAATTTGGTGTAACAGAAGAGACGTCCCTACTCTGAAGAGCTTGCAATCTAAGGGTTTGTGCAACATACAGGAGGGTGATGGATACATGATGGCGGTGTGAAGCAATAGGCTCAAGCAAGTGGAGATGTCGGTGTATTGCACTGTAGATTGTGGGTGTGAGTTATATTATGTTGTAGAGAGAGCAGTTGTGTAAATTAAGGCCGAAGATTATGAGCTTCTACATACAGATGTGTTTTTAGTGAGGTTTTGAAGGTTATGAGACAGGAGGATAGTCTAGTGGAGTGAGGCAAGGAGTTTCATAGAATAGGGGCAGCTCGAGAAAAATCCTGAAGGTGGGAATGAAAGGAGGTGATAAGGGAAGAGGAAAGAAGAAGGTCATTAGCAAAGAGAAGAGGGCAGGTAACGGAGTATTTTGAGATGAGAGCAGAGATAAAAGATGGTGCACTGATGTTGGGGGATTTATATGTTGTGGTCATGATGTTATATTTTATTCTGGCGGATATGAGAAGCCACTGGAGTGACTGACAGAGAGGAGCTGCAGACACGTAGCGTTGAGTATGGTAGATGAGTCTAGCGGAGGTGTCATTATGGATTGGAGTGTAAACAGATGGGAAACGGAGAGGTGAGCAAGGACAGAGTTGCAGTAGTTGAGGTGAAATATGATGAATGAGTGGATTAGAATTTTAGTTGTGTCTTGTGTAAGATGTGAGGAATAAAAGAGAAGACAGGGTCCAACAGAACCCCAAAGATAACGGGCCTGGTAGGTGGGAGTGATGGTGGCAATGTCAAAAGTGAGGGGTGGAAGCTGTGCTAGAGGGTGAGAAGATTAGGAGTTCATCCTTTGACTTGATTTGAGTCAGGAGGAGTCTTGTAGAGTGAGGCAAGGAGTTCCACAGAGTACGGAGAGCATGAGAAATGTCCTGAAGCAACAGTGAGAGGAGGTGATAAGAGAGGAGGAAAGAAGAAGGTCTTTAGCAGAGGAAAGAGGGTGGTTGGGGGGAGTATTTGGAGACGAGAGCAGAGAAATTAGAGGTGCACTGTTGTTGAGGCTTTATATAAAACTCAATCAATTTTGTAATGCATGAAAGTTCTGCACTACAGTGGCCCTTTCTAGGGATATATGTGGGTTTGTTTATGGTTATATTAATGTAATTAATATATATATATATATTGTGATGGAGTGCCATTAGGGGTCACAAGAGAGCTCTGTAAGACTTCTCCCCTGAGAATGAAAGGAGTTAATTCCATTCAGTTATCAGTGGCTAAATGGAAGCTCAGCTGTGTATTGCCTTTAAAAGCAGCAGAGAGATGGGTGGAGTCTCTCTCACTTAGGCTTGGGCCTAAGAGCCGTGAGCTGTGTGTGAAAGCCCTGGACAGCTCAGCTGCGGGGATCCTGAGAGATGGGATTTGTGCTGGAGCGAGACAGTCAGGAAGGCTGCGGAGTTCCAGAGTTTGCGCACAGAGAAGACTTCTGTCATATTGGAGATATTCCACTGAGACAGGATTATCTGAAGACCCTATCCCTAAGAAGCTGGAAGGAATAAGGGATAAAAGGTTGGTGCCAATGCATGTTATTCTCATTGTATCCAGAGAAGGATTACAAAGGTCCCAGGGAGAAGAAGAGTGCATTGAGAGTGAGAGTAAGAGTTCCTCATTACAAGAGGGTGACAAGGGCCCTATGCTTCACAAACGATTGATAGAAGCTGTAGAGGAAAAGGCAAATAAGAGACTGTTTGTTTCCTGGCCACAAGGTGGCGATATAACAAAGATAAGAGACTGTTTGTTTCCTGGCCACAAGGTGGCGATATATCACAAATAAGAGACTGTTTGCATCCTGGCCACAAGGTGGCACTCCCTGTCACAGATAAGCTGCACAGGATATAGTCAGGGCGTTCCTGAGTATAGTAAGCACGTTTATGGAGGATTTATTTTATGGCTGAATACAAGCACTGTTTTTGTTGTTTTTGTGCTAACAAATAAAATAGCAGTAAAACTCAACTTTGGACAAGCCTGCTGTGTCTTCCTCCCTGTATAAAAGAGAAAAGGAAGTGCAGGACGCAAACCCCGCCAGAAGGGGGCGCCCTGTTACACTGGTGGCAGTGGTGGGATTGTAAAGTGTCTGAGTGCAAGAAGACAGCCCACAGTACAGTACAGTGATGGAGGATATACTGAAGGCCTTGCTGCAACAGCAGCAACAGCAGCAACTGCAGCACCAGCAGCAACAGCAGGAACAGCAGCGACAAGCAGAGGAGGAAACAATCCGCATGAGAGAGGCCGCGGCTGCTCAGCAAGAGTTCAATAGAAAGTGGGCCATCCAGTTAGCCCAGAATGAAGCTATACTGGAAAAATATAGAAAAGATGCGGCCAGAGTTAGAGCCAATGAAATTCTTTGGGAGCTGACAGAGGATGATGATGTGATCATATACCTCACCATTTTTGAGAGAACAGCCATTAGGGAGGCAAGGCACAAACGGTACTGGGCCAGCCTCATTGCCCCGTATTTGACGGGCGAAGCTCAGAAAGCTTATCTGAGCTTGAATGAAGAAAAGAAAGAAAACTATGATGACCTCAAAGCTGAGATCCTTGCCAGAGTTGGAGTTACCCGGGATGTCAGAGCACAGAGAATCAGTACCCAGAAATATAAGAACAAAGAGAACCTGAGTTGTAATAAGGAGAAGTTACAGTACAGAGGGGAAGTCTCACAATTTGGACAGGCCCCTACCTGTCTGTGGGAAAAATCTGATGATAGAAGATGGAATACCAAAGAAGAGCATGCCCATCTCTAACACAGGCCAGTGTACGAGTTTCCTGATGAGAGGATGAGGAAAGACTTCCAGAATGAACAGAAGGCATACTTTACAGCCAGCATAAAGGCGCTGGGGGTGCAACAAGCTAGCCGGAGAAGTGCTCCTATACTTCAACCACACGAGAAAGGTGCGACTGGCATGACAAGGAGAGATTTCCATCCAAATATTATGGACACCCCATTGGAGCTTGGCGTTGAGAAGTCATTTGATGATATTGTCAAAGATAGACAAGCAAGGAACTGGCGGGCTGACAGAGGAGCCGCCGCAGAGACGGCAGGAGCCGCCGCAGAGACGGCAGGAGCCGCCGCAGAGACGGCAGGAGCCGCCACAGAGACGGCAGGAGCTGCTGATGAGAATGCAGAGTGCACAAAAGAAACTGCAGAGACAGTAACAGATATTGCTGAGAAAGCAAAAGAGCCTGCCAGTGCAGACAGAATGGCCTTAGAGGAGGAGAAACAGCACTCTTCAAGGCTCCAAGGACAATTTAAAGTCAAGATTGAGGAGCTTCAGATGAGAGAGCAGGAGATGAAGAAAGAAATGGAATCTGTTATCCAGTCCCAAAACAGGAAGGTTCAAGAGTTGCACAAGCAGCTACATGAAATGGAAGCAGAGAAAAATGTTGCCATGGATAACTTCTCACGTCAGAAGAGTGAGCTGGAATACAGTCGTGAGAAAGAGGAGAGACTGATTCTGGAACTGGAGACAGCAGCACACACAGTAAAAAGACTGGAAGAAGATATCGAATCGGAAAGAGCAGCCCATCGGGAGTCTAAGGCTAACTCTGAAGTTATCCAGTTGCGGATCCTGGACCTTGAGTCTTCACTTCAAGTGGAAAAGGCCAGCTACTCGCAAAGTGCATCCGACTTAGAGATGATAAAAAACCAGTTCAGAGAAGTGGAAGCTGCTTATAACAGAGAAAAGAAACGGGCTGACCGCAATGCAGAAAAACTCAAGGAGTACACACTGTCCCAGACAGGACATATGACGCAGAGCATGGAGATGTGTCATACCAAACCAGACCGGCGAGAGGTAAAGATGATGCCAGACTATATTCCTGAATGGCGGAGGATGCCTGCATTTGAGGACTACAGAGTGTCCTACAGGAATGATAAACTGATGCCTATTTGGGAGCAGAGGAAGAGTCCTCCTAAGTCTAAGCTGGAAAATATGGGGGAGAACCATATACAAGAACAAGGAGAGCGCATGGGGGACATCCTGAAGATGGAAGGATTGACCCAGGAAGTAGCTGAAATCACTGCTAGGTGTACAGCCCTCCAAGTCCAGATCACCAAGCTAGAACAAGAGAAGAGCTCCACCAATGCAGAACTAGAAACCCAGAGAGCCCGGTTTGATTCTGAGAAACTGCAGCTACAGGGAATAATTACCAATCTGCAGACATCCCTTTCAGAGAACACTGTACAGAAGGAGAGACAAGACCAAGCAGCTCAAACTCAAGAGGAGCAGCTGATTTGTCAAATAACCACATTGAAACTGGAAATCTCCAAGCTGAAAACAGTATTAACGCAAAAGGACAAGGAGCTTGAGGGACTCCAATATCGGGTGGAAGATGAGAAGAGGCAGAAGGTGCAGGTGATTGAAGACATGCAAAGAAATGAAGAGTCATCAAGACAAAACATAGCTGGACTCAACCACGACGTGGACAATCTAAGCAGTATATTGAAGCAAACTGAGGACAAGCTAGCAAAGTTCACCAGAAAACTGGAGAGCGAGGCCCAGCAGATGGTTCAGTTAAGGGAAGAGCACAATAAGGTGATTAGTGAGAGAGAGTCAACTCTTAATGTGTTTAATGAGTACAAATCCACAAATGAACAAGAATTAAACTCTTTAAACCAAGCTGTTGAGATTCTTGAGAAAGGTTTTCAATCAAGTTTGGCCACATCCGAGGAGCTAAAAAAGGAAAAATCAGAGTTGGCAGTTAAAGTGCAAGAACGGGATGCAACAATCCTTGATCTAATTGCTAAATGCCAGAATCTGGACACTGAGAATGAGGCGCAAAGTAAGACTCACGCAGCCACAATGGAGTCTCTAAAGACGCAATTAATTGAGAAGGACAACCAGTTACGGCTTTATGAACAGAGAATCTCTGGGAAGGAGGTAATGACAGAAGAAATCCTTCACCTAAAAAAACAATTGCTTGCTATGGAAGAGACTGTGAAAAATCTGAAAGATCTCTTAGAGAGTGACGTAAACCAAAGTCTACACAACCTCAAAGAGAACAGTAAGCTTTCAAGCTCAGAGAATTTAGAAAAATCCCCAGATCTTGGAAATGATCACATTACTTCATCTCTTGAAAAATCAAACCAAAAAGTACTTTCAAAAGAAGAGCTGCGTAAGACCGATTCAAACAAAACCAGTGCCAAGGATGAAGAGACAGAGAGAAAGAAAGACATTATTTCTGTCTCTAATAAAGAGAGAGCGAGTGTAGTCAAAGAAGCATCTAGTAAAATTGAGAGTGGTGCAAAGCAAACTAAGGCGTCAGCTGTGATAGATCAGCCAGAAGAAAGCAGGGAAACAAAGGTTTCACCAACCATAGCGGAACAGTGTGATACAGAGCAGCAACCTGAAACATCAACAAAAAAGGAGACAAAATCACTTGACACAGATAAATCTTCTGAAACTGAGAAGACAACAAGTACTTCAAAAAATAAACATAAAGATGGTCTCAAGTTGACAATCAGGGTCTCCAGCAAGAGGAAGAGAGGTGACGCATTATTTGTGGTTTCCGCAGTTGCAGAAGCTGAGGAGCCTGAAGCCGAGGAAGGCATAGGCCGGACATTAAGACGGTCGCCGAGAATTTCACGTCCCTCTGTCAAGGCCGTTCAAGTCAAAGAACGTAAACCTGAAAAGAAACCCATTGATGAGGAGGACAAACCTACTGCCCAGAAAGCAGAAAAAGAATTGGAAGAATGGAAACTTAAGAGTAAGGAACTCAAGGCAAATCGTTATAGAGATTATGTAAAAGAAACCGGTTGTGATAGAAATGATACAACCAAATCGCTCTCTGCAGAATTATCTGAACTGCAGGTCCTATTAAAAGAAATTGAAGAAAAACAAAGCAATGAAGAGAAAGTGATGTCGATGACTCCGGTCCAGAAGGATGAGCTTCTGTTGTACCAAGGAAAACCTGTTCTTCTGAAAAGAAAGAAGAGACAGATAACTGCGTACAAAGGTCGTACAGATGACACTTGCCTAGATGGGAAGATCAGGAGGAACAGAGTTGTGTGTAACAACCTAAAGGTGTGGTTTGGAGATACTGTCAGTATCCAACCAGGTCCAGAGGTGCCATGTGACGAACAAGACAGTGTGTTCCCCATAGATGATGCGGTGGACGAAATCCATGGTAGTCTATTCGAGGGGTGTCTCAAGCCTTGCTTCCTCAAAGTTGATGGATCAATTGAAGAAGGGAAAGTTCTCTTGGCGCATGGAAGTACGCGTGCTGTTGAGCTCAAGAGAATAGAGCAAGACCCAAGCCCATACTGCATAGTTACACCAGAGAATATTATGCCCTATGAAGAGGAGCCCCGTAAACGAGAAGACAAGGGGAAGATAAAGTTACAAGTGAGCATTTTCGGCCTCTCGGCTCATGTAGCTCAACTACATGGTGTTGAGCTGAGGGGGAGGATATGTGATGGAGTGCCATTAGGGGTCACAAGAGAGCTCTGTAAGACTTCTCCCCTGAGAATGAAAGGAGTTAATTCCATTCAGTTATCAGTGGCTAAATGGAAGCTCAGCTGTGTATTGCCTTTAAAAGCAGCAGAGAGATGGGTGGAGTCTCTCTCACTTAGGCTTGGGCCTAAGAGCCGTGAGCTGTGTGTGAAAGCCCTGGACAGCTCAGCTGCGGGGATCCTGAGAGCTGGGATTTGTGCTGGAGCGAGACAGTCAGGAGGGCTGCGGAGTTCCAGAGTTTGCGCACAGAGAAGACTTCTGTCATATTGGAGATATTCCACTGAGACAGGATTATCTGAAGACCCTATCCCTAAGAAGCTGGAAGGAATAAGGGATAAAAGGTTGGTGCCAATGCATGTTATTCTCATTGTATCCAGAGAAGGATTACAAAGGTCCCAGGGAGAAGAAGAGTGCATTGAGAGTGAGAGTAAGAGTTCCTCATTACAAGAGGGTGACAAGGGCCCTATGCTTCACAAACGATTGATAGAAGCTGTAGAGGAAAAGGCAAATAAGAGACTGTTTGTTTCCTGGCCACAAGGTGGCGATATAACAAAGATAAGAGACTGTTTGTTTCCTGGCCACAAGGTGGCGATATATCACAAATAAGAGACTGTTGGCATCCTGGCCACAAGGTGGCACTCCCTGTCACAGATAAGCTGCACAGGATATAGTCAGGGCGTTCCTGAGTATAGTAAGCACGTTTATGGAGGATTTATTTTATGGCTGAATACAAGCACTGTTTTTGTTGTTTTTGTGCTAACAAATAAAATAGCAGTAAAACTCAACTTTGGACAAGCCTGCTGTGTCTTCCTCCCTGTATAAAAGAGAAAAGGAAGTGCAGGACGCAAACCCCGCCAGAAGGGGGCGCCCTATTACAATATATATATATAAATATATATAGTGTGGAAATAAAAAGTCTACACACCACTGTTTAATTGCCAGGTTTCTGTGCTGTAAAAAAATGAGACAAAGAGAAATCATTCCAGCACTCTTTCCACCTTTAATGTGACCAATAAAATGTACAACTCAATTGAAAAAAAAACTGAAATCTGTTAGGTAGAGGGAAGAAAAAATATAAAAATAAAATACCCTTAGACTAATACTTTGTTGAAGCATATTTTGATTTTATTACAGCACTCAGTCTTTTTGGGTATGAGTCTATCAGCATAGCACATTTTGACTTGGCAAGATTTGCCCACTCTTCTTTGCAAAAACACTCCAAATCTGTCAGATTGCGAGGGCATCTCCTGTGCACAGCCCTCTTCAGATCACCCCACAGATTTTCAATCAGATTCAGGTCTGGGCTCTGGCTGGGCCATTCCAAAACTTTAATCTTCTTCTGGTGAAGCCATTCCTTTGTTGATTTGGATGTATGCTTTGGGTCGTTGTCATGCTGAAAGATGAAGTTCCTCTTCATGTTCAACTTTCTAGCAGAAGCCTGAAGGTTTTGTGCCAATATTGACTGGTATTTGGAACTGTTCATAATCCCCTCTATCTTAACTAAGGCCCCAGTTCCAGCTGAAGAAAAACAGCCCCAAAGCACGATGCTGCCACCACCATGCTTCACTGTGGGTATGGTGTTCTTTTGGGGATGTGCAGTGTAGTTTTTGCGCCAAACATATCTTTTGGAATTATGCCCAAAACGTTCAACCTTGGTTTCATCAGACCATAACACCTTTTCCCACATGCTTTTGGGAGACTTCAGTTGTGTTTTTGCAAAATGTAGCCTGGCTTGGATGTTTTTCTTTGCAAATAACTATTAAATTGCCAAGAATCCCCAAGGACGCACTGACATTCAAACACGTAAAACGGCAAATGGAGCCAAAAATGCTACGAGTACTAGAGAGGACCCGCAAGGGCGTTAACTTCCTGTCCGTAGCACTGTAAAAGCAAATACAGACACAATACCGTATTTTAAATTAAAGGGAAATTGATGTAAGGTATTATTCATAGCACATTATTCTCAAGCAATAAATTTAATTTATTTTATGTTTAATTTAGGTGTTATATCGATCCTGCCAATCAATGTGTTAATACATATAATAGAACTCGCATTGACTAGAATATTATATTTTTTGATTATTTCATATTGCGTTATATCTGGAATGCGGGCCCGGTCGCAACTCAAACTTCAAAACCTTAAGTGATAGAAATGTAACCTCCATGTTTTAGTGACGTAATGATGACGATCTCTTTTACTATTGGCTCCATCTAAACCCATGACCACAGGTTTGACTAAATGATCATGTTCAAGGCCGCAACTGCAACGTGCAGAGGCATGGTTTGCGGATATGGATGTCGGTCATGTATTTTGTGGCCTTGTCTAATAGAATCTCTCTGTAACTCTGCCAGATTTCAAGCCTGCGGTCTTTGCAGCTGTACCAGGTCTGCTGCGGGCTTCACATTTAATATGGCCCGTACTATTTATTAACTGTGCTCTGTATGGTGGAGGCTTCTATCGCCCTTTTGACCACCATGGGCTAAATGATCATGTAAAAAAATAAAAAAACTCCAATGTATTACCTTTCTATACAATTATACTGAAGTGGAATATAGTATTTTGGTTTCAGCTGATCTACTTTCTTGAGGTGGGAATGCAGAGGAAGTTTCTATCTGCATCACCTGAATGTGGTAGCTACAACTGCCAATTTTCTCAGTAGAACTAAACAGAAGCTCCTTAGTTTGAAAACACAGCTTTCTGAAAAATATATAGAAGTTTCCTGGATGTCACTAGGTATATAATATCCCTGTGTATCTACAGTATATACTTTTATGTACTTTATTTTATTAAAAAGTTCTTATAAACTCTGTTTTTATTGTCTGATTGCCCTCTGCAGCTTATAAAGACATAAACGTTGTAGGGCTGGGTTTGTAGTGTAGTGTCCTAGCCTATCAGGGACCACTTCTCAGCAGCATGTTACTGAGAGATGGTTGCTGATTGATTAGTATGAGACACAGCACAGCAGAGTCTGTGTATTCATGAGCTGCAGAGGGCAGACCCATACAGGGACTATTTGTTTGGTTTTAGCCAGAGCTTATATGCACTTTTTGATTAAAAAAAAGTATATGAAAGTGCATAGATACACAGGAATATTATATACCTAGAAGTTATTCAGAACAATTTGACCACAGTGCTAAGATTGGACATCTATTCCAAGGACTATATATATATATATATATATATATATATATATATATATATATATATATATTATATATATATATATATATATATTAAAGCGACCTGTTCTGTGCAGACTCTCCCGGAGACGCAGTGAACGTTCCCAGATTGTGATGAATGAGGGGGCTCAGGCTGCGCAGACTGCAGACCTCTCTCAGACGGTGACCTGCTCCATTTGTCTTGTTCCGCTGCCATCTCTCTCACACACGTTGTGCGTCCCGGATCCAAGGCTGCAGATTACATCTGGCGCACCTAATACCTGACCTTATTTAGAGCCTTGCGAGGATGGAGGCTGGAGCGCGGCCAGGAACGTCAGGATCCTACAGTGATGATAATCCCGACCTTGGCATGAGCGGCGTCTTGCAGGGCCACAGCGGTGTCATGATGTGTGTTTTTCTTAATTATCTGGGATATTGCACACGGTGGAGTCTCGGCGTACTCGAAAATCTATTAAAGCGACACACCAAATATGGTATAGCTTTAAAATGAACTATATATTAATCCTCCATTCACAAATTGTGTTAAACTTTACTTTTTCACTTCTGCTTAATTGATATTGTTATAATTCTTTAAAAAAAAAAATAGAGTAAAAAAATGGATTGTGTGCAATGTTTACTTGCTTTTCTCATCCACCTACATAGCAAAGAGCCACATCTATTATTAAAGGGACACTTTCGATCAAGCATTTTAAACACTATATTTTATATATAACAACAGTGGTGTGCCGAGGCCCACCAGGCCTAGGGCCCAACATTTTCATGAGGCAGCAGACTGCCTGCAGCATATAAAAATATGTTTGTATATGCACAGAAATGCCTATATGAAGTGATATTTCTGTCTGGAATTGTACTTGACACTTCCTGCCACTCTATATATATACAGTATCTCACAAAAGTTAGTACACCCCTCACATTTTTGTAAATATTTGATTATATGTTTTCATGTGACAACACTGAGGACATGCCCCTCTGCTACAATGTAAAGTATTAAGTGTACAGCCTGTATAACAGGGTAAATGTGCTGTCCCCTCAAAATAACTCAACACACAGCCATTAATGTCTAAACCGTTGGCAACAAAGGTGAGTACACCCCTAAGTGGAAATGTCAAAGCTGGGCCCAAAGTGCCAATATTTTGTGTGGCCACCAGTATTTTCCAGCACTGCCTTAACCCTCATGGGCATGGAGTTCACCAGAGCTTCACAAGTTGCCACTGGAGTCCTCTTCCACTCCTCCATAATGACATCACAGAGCTGGTGGATGTTAGAGACCTTGCGCGCCCCCACCTTCCCACCTCACAGATGCTCAATAAGGTTTAGGTCTGGAGACATGCTTGGCCAGTCGATCACCTTTACCTTCAGCTTTTTTAGCAAGGCAGTGGTGGTCTTGGATGTGTGTTTAGGGTCGTTATTATGTTGGAATAGTGCCCGGCGGCCCAGACTCTGAAGGGAGGGGATCATGCTCTGCTTCAGTATGTCACAGTACATGTTGGCATTAATGGTTCCGTCAATGAACTGTAGCTCCCCTGTGCCAGCAGCACTCATGCAGACCCAGATCAAACATATATACACATATGTCTATTTGTGTATATATGTTTTCTATAATATGTTGTGTTGATTCCACCTAAATGCATTTACCTGATGATGTCAGATGCTGCCACCACTCTCTCTGCATCGCTGTTTACTTTCAAACTGAGGGTTTCATCTCATTTCAGTGTTTTTGTGCTCTTTGTGCCTAATTGTTTATCTCACCTAGGGATTATTTCAACTACCTTTGCTCAGTATAGATGTATACTTTTGGTGGTGGCTGTGTCATGGTCGGGGCCAGCATGAGTGCTGCCGGCACTGGGGAGCTACAGTTCATTGAGGGAACCATTAATGCCAACATGTACTGTAACATACTGAAGCATAGCATGATCCCCTCCCTTTGGAGACTGGCCCGCAAAGCAGTATTCCAACATGATAATGGCCCCAAACACACCTCCAAGACGACCACTGCCTTGCTAAAGAAGCTGAAGGTAAAGGTGATGGACTGGCCAAGCATGTCTCCAGACCTTAACCCTATTGAGCATATGTGGGGCATCCTCAAATGGAAGGTGGGGGAGAGCAAGGTCTCTACCATCCACCAGCTCCGTGATGAACTCCATGCCCATGTGGGTTTAGGCAGTGCTGGAAAATAATGGTGGCCACACAAAATATTGACACTTTGGGCCCAATTTGGACATTTCTACTTAGGGGTGAACTCACTTTTGTTGCCAATGGTTTAGACATGCGTATTGAGGGGACAGCAAATTTACACTGTTATACAGGCTGAACACTTACTACTTTATATTGTAGCCGAGTGTCATTTCTTCAGTGTTGTCACATGAAAAGATATAATAATATATTTACACAAATGTGAGGGGTGTACTCACTTTTGTGAGATACTGTGTGTGTGTATATATATATATATATATATATATATATATATATATACAGTATATATATTTTTTTATTTTTTTATATTATTTTAATATAAATATATATAAATATATATATATATATATATATATATATATATATATATATATGTCTTGTGTATTATATGGTGGCATGGTGGCATGTAGACATTCTACAAACAAGTCAACCATTGTTGTCATGAAAAAATGTGTGATTTATCTGATTGCCATTGCCTTTCGGGCCAAGGGTGGCACTATTTCTGAAACAGCGCAGTTTGTGAACTGTTTACGTGCTGCTGTGGTTAAAGTGTCCCGTGACTGGACAAACAGCAACATTGAGAATAAACTGCGTAGAAACTGTGCAGCACCATGTGCTATTGATGTCTGAGGTGAACGTCGGCTGCAAAGATGTGTGAGGGCGAACCAAAAGGCTACAGTTGAGCACCTGACTGTCCACACAAACCAGGGGGCTACCAGACGTGTGTCTAAATCGACATTACAGCCAACCCTGTTGCATATGGGGCTCCTGAAGCAAACGGCTGGTCACTGCACCCATGCTGATGATGGTTCATCATCAGAAACGGCTTCAATTTGCACGACAGTACCGAAATTGGATCTCTTCCGGTTGGCAAATGGTAGCCTTCTCTGATGAGTCAAATGTTCTGCTCCATTGACTGGATGGACGCTGGCATGTCAGACATGAAACCTCAGAGAAAAAACACTTTGCAAAAATTGTTGGAAGAACACAAGCTGGTGGCGGCAGCGTTATGGTCTGGAGAATGTTTTCTTGGCATTTTCTGTGTCCACCTCTGGAAGGCACTCTCAACCAATTGGGTAAACTATCCATCCTTGCAGATCCAGTACACCCATACATGTTGATGGTCTTTCCTGCAACATTTCATATGGTCAGGATTGTCCGAGAGTGGATGGAGGAGCATGACAAAGACTTCCAAGTACTTCCCTCATCTCCAATTTTCATAGACATGAACCCCATTGAGCTGTGGGACCACCTCAATCGCCATGTTCGCCGTATGGATCCTCCACCTCACACTCTTCAGCAGCTGCCGGAAGCACTGCAGTCTGCATGGCTCTAGATACCTTGCCGACCTTTCAGCATCTTATTGACTCACTAACACTCCATCTAACAATAGCACACAAACAAACAAACTGAGAGTTCCCCCCATCTTAACTTTGGCCACCTCATCCAGAATGGTGTATTTTTAGATGGGGATAAGCTCTCATCTCAATTGGTTTAAATGGTAGATATGGAAAAGCTCTCATGTCTGATTGGTTTAGGTAGTAGATAGGTATAATTTCTCATCTCTTATGGGTTTAGATAGTAGATTGGGTATAAGCTCTCATCTCTGATTGGTTTAGATCCTAGATGGGGACAAAGTCTAACCGTCATTGACTATGCTGTTTGTTTACATCATATCCTGTATTTATTATTTTGTATTTAAAGATTTATTATTTTTTTTGGCCTTTTGGTTTCAAATCATAAAATTAAATATTGTTAACCCAATGGTAACTTTTACATGTTTAGTGGAATACAAAGCTTGATTACAGCACTTTCCTTGGCTACATAACCCAAACTGTAATAGTACACATGAGTATGGTGGTGGTAGTAGTGGTGGTCGGGGGGTGCCCTTGTGGGGGGCTGCCCTTGCCTAGGGGTGTCTCTGATATAAATTTGGCCCTGCCAGTGGCACATGCTTACAATTCCATATGGCGGCTATAATGGTTTCTTTTTTAAATAAAATAGGTACAGTATTTGCTTAAAAAATAATATATACAAATTATGTTTTACTGTAGGAGGCAGCTATTGTTTTTTAACTGGTGCACTTATTATATTTCCATTAGTCCTATTGCAAGCAGTGACACTTAGGATTGACTTACTTCACCTAAATGTTTCTCTCAGTTCATGTTCCACTTCCACAACAGTAGAGAGACAGACAAAAACATGACAACTTACACATAATTGCACATGCTAGTTATACATCAAATTCTGTATTTATTTTTTACTTTCTAAAAACATGTTCTTTAAAACAACATTTTATAAATAAGGGACAACCGTTTTACTTTAAGTCAAGTTGTGTTATTTCATGAAGTTATGTGGGACAGCAAAACAGGAAAAGCATCATTTTCCATTAAATAACAAATTCTTCACTAGGCTACTCAAATGCAAAATAAATAAACACAACAACAAATGCAGAGAAGAGCATCAATCTGTGATCCTCCAGCCTTATGACAGACCTGGATATTACTCCAAGACTTGACGTTATTGGAAGCACAGCATGTAGTCAAACTGCAATGATATCAATAGAGCGTGTTTACTTTGTATTTCAATATTGCGCAGATGTTTTTCTATTTTTACCTCTAAGAACAACAGTTTTAAAAAAACTCCTATTTTAAGGACACTGTGGTGCCCAAAGAACATGAGCTATGTCTATTAATTAGATATTAAAAATTAATAAAATTTGCATTCAATAATTAAAAACAGTGCTTGGGGTGCCCAACAGTGACTTGTCGCATTGATGAGGTTGTGTCTGAGTAAGAGACTCCAAATCAGTGGTTAGATAGATATGTCTGGAATTAAGGGTGGTAGCAGTGATGAAGTTGTGTCTGAGTATGAGCCCCAAGAGGGGTAGCAGTCAAGAGGTTGTGTCTGAGTATGAGACTCTAAATGAGTGATTAGATAGATAATACTGGAACCAAGAGTGCTAGCAGTGATGAGGTTGTGTCTGAGTATGAGACTCTAAATGAGTGATTAGATCGATATGACTGGTACCAAGAGTGGTAGCAGTAGTGTCTGAGTACGAGACCTAAAACAAATGGATAGATACGACTGTAACCAAGAGAGGTAGCAGTGATGAAGTTGCTTCTGAGTATGAGACTCAAAATGAGCAATCAGACAGCTTTGGCTAAAACCAAGAGTAGTATTATGGAAGCTATAGGTGCACGAGGTATGGAGAAAACGTGGCCCACGATAGCTTTGGCTGTGTTTTTAGGCTTAATGTCTTGCTGAAAGGTGAATACTTATATGCACTGTAGCTATATTACCTTGTCCCTACCTAATTATGGACATTTGCATAACTATATTATTCAAACATTCCTTTTTTCATCACATAGTGGTCCTTTAAATGTGGGACCGACCATTAAAAAGAGGAACATTTAGGGGGCTAAGGTACAGTGGGTACAGAGGGTGTTTTTAGTTTAATTTTCCTGTTGTAAGGGGGACCTCCACCCCAGACACAAGTCTCTTGCAGATTGAAACCTCTAACTTCATCCTTTATCTGTTTCCATCGATCTTGCATAAGCAACAACAAAAATAGAGGTGGTCAATCATAGTTCTATGAACATGATAACCCAGTCTGAGGGCAACCTCTTTTAGCTTGCTTGTGCCCTTCACAGGGATAAATATCCTTTTGTAAAACAGTCTGGTCTCACACAATAGAGTGATCCAGCCCCGAAATACTAGGCAATTCTACTCTGAACAGAAGAAACAGCAAACCCCAGACATACATTTTGGCCTTAGTTGGGCCTCGTCAGTAGGGTGTAGTTTACCTCCCTAAAGCTCAGCGAGCAAAGAGTCCACATCTGGAGCCCTCATCCCCTCTGGGAGACAAAACACTAAGGGTCATTTGCATAAGCAACAACAAAACCTTCCATCGATCTTGCCTTCATCCTTAACCTATTTCCTGGTCCCC
This sequence comes from Discoglossus pictus, assembly GCA_027410445.1. Lineage (NCBI taxonomy): Eukaryota > Metazoa > Chordata > Amphibia > Anura > Alytidae > Discoglossus > Discoglossus pictus. Next base: position 466,537,051 of record CM050164.1, read on the forward strand.
ATAATGAAAACCATCGGACAACATGATCCTATCAACACCATGTTGTGGAAAAAGGATTCTCAGTTTCAAGATGAGCATTAGCTTTGCACCAAAGAAAACCTTTTTCCATGTTGGCTATCTCCCACCTTTTTGGCACTCTTCCATATTATTATTGTTATTATTGTTTATTTGTAATGCCCCAACATATTCCATAGCACTGTACATGGGTTAAGTTTAAGGCAAAAACAAGTGAGGTTTTGAGGCAGGGAGAGAGTCTAGTGGAGCAAGGCAAGGTGTGCTCAGCTTTGTGGTTCTTCCAGGATTTGTCCCTTGGACAGTGTCTCCCATCTCAGCTTTGGATCTCTTCACATCCTTCAGAGTCACTATTGGCCTCTAGGTTGTGACACTTCTTACCTGATTGCTGAGTTTTGGTGGCTGACTTTCTCTAGGCTATCATACTTGTGCCATATTCTTTACGGGTTTAACATCCGAGGGATGTTAAAAGTTTAGGATACATTTTTTATAACCCAACCTTGATTGGTAATGCTCTAAAACTTTGTCCTGGTCTCATTTGTGACACTTTTTTTTTTTTTAAACCCAATGCTGATTGGTACTTTTCTAGAAATGTATTCTGGTCTCATTTGGCATACATTTTTTTATAACCCATTCCTGTTTGGTACTTCTCTAGAAATGTATTCTGGTCTCATTTGGCATACATTTTTTTATAACCCATTCCTGTTTGGTACTTCTCTAGAACATTATTCTGGTCTTCTTGGTCTTCATAGATTTGTTTGTTTAGATATACTCTCTAATAAACTCTGGAGTCTTCCAGCAATAGGTGTGTTTATTCTGAGGTCACATTCAATAAACACAGGTGGACTCAATTCACCTATTTTTGTGACTTCCAAAGATAATTGATTGCACTGGAGCTTTTTATTGTTTTTAAAGTTAACACACTGGGGTGAATTCTTATACAATCAAGACTTTTAAATTTTTTGATCTGCAAATAATTTTGAAAAAATATGTACATTTATTCCACTTGCATAGATCAGATTATGATTCTGTCCATGCCTAATTATTATTAGTGTTTTCCAAAAATAAGTAGCTAGGTGTAGGGGTAGCAGTGGACATAGGGAGAGACAGGTGGGAACAGATGGCGGAAGTTGTGGGTAGAGGTAGCCAGTGGGGGCAGAGGGAGTTAGCATGGCGTAGGTGCAGGCCATGTAAAGTAGCTGGAGACAGTTTGTGCAGCGGGGGAGCAAGAGACTGCGAAGGTAGTAAGAGGCAGATAGGGGTTGTGAGAGTTGGTGGGGAAAAAGAAGCAGGTGGTTCCCATCCGATGCTCCCCCACTTCCTCATCCGGGTACTCCCCCACTATGCTACACATTAAAATATATATATATATATATATATATATATATATATATATATATATAGATGAAGATAACTCTAAATTGTGATGGAGAGGTTGTGGGGCTCTGGGTACCCATGCCCATATCTGGTGGGAATGCAGTTTGGTACAGACACTCTGGGAACAATGTATTTTACAACTGACAAAAATGTTAAATGTGATTCTGATATTAGATCCAAAGCTGATTCTTTTTCATATTAGGTTGTTAATAATCCATTGTCTTCTTGTAGTAAAATAGCTCCTAATTAAAAATTGGAAGCAGAGAAGAATTCCTATGTGGAATGATGTTAAACAAATTATGGAAAGGAATAGAGCTTTGGAATTACCAAATAATCAAGCACACTTTATATCAAAGTTTTTTTTACTAAAATGGCAAAATTGTGAAACATAACTTATACCTTATTTTAAATGATAATAGGAACAAAATGCACATAAGAATAGGATCTGAAATTGTTATTACCAGAAATATTGTATGAGGATTTGTTGTGGTTTGAGTTTTTAATGGATGGTTTATATCAGTTGATTGTAGATTTTTTTATTGTTTGTATATGCTGTATGTATTTTTCTTTAAAAAAATAAAAATAAAATGTAAAAAAAATAAAATAAAAATAAATATATTTAAAAAAAAACATATATATATTATTATATTATTTATTATTTAGGTGACAGCACAGGGCCCCCTAAAGGTGCACCTAAAGAATGCACCACAGCTATCTCCGCCCCTGGTTAGTATCTGACAATGCACAGCCAGGAAGAAAGGGGGCGGTTCCAGAAGGCTAAAATATATTACTCTTATTCTAAGAAGTTAGTGACATGTAAATTTTATACTAAAATTACATTGAGGGGAATAAAATTACTTAAGTCACCTAGTTAAAACATGACATAAAATAATAGATAATTTTCCTAATGAGTCCCATTAATAGAAAGTTAACTTGTAAAATCAGTGAAACAGGTGCGGGTTCTTAACCTATGTAAGGTGTGTATTCCTAACCTATGTAATGTGTGGGTTCCTAACCTACGTAATGTGTGGGTTCCTAACCTATGTAAGTTGTGAGTTTCCTAACCAATGTAAGGTGTGTGCTACTAACCTACGTAATGTGTGGGTTCCTAACCTATGTAAGTTGTGAGTTTCCTAACCAATGTAAGGTGTGTGCTACTAACCTACGTAATGTGTGGGTTCCTAATCTAAGCAAGGTGTGTGCTATTAACCTACATAATGTGTGGGTTCCTAACCTATGTAAGGTGTGGATTCCTAACCTACGTAATGTGTGGGTTCCTAATCTATGTAAAGTGTGTGTTCCTAACCTACGTAATGTGTAGATTCCAAACCTATGTAAGTTGTGGGTTTCCTAACCAACGTAAGGTGTGTGCTACTAACCTACGTAATGTGTGGGTTCCTAACCTACGTAAGGTGTGCGCTATTAACCAACGTAATGTGTGGGTTTCTAACCCATGTAAGTTGTGGGTTCCTAACGTATGTAAGGTGTGTGTTCCTAACCTATGTAAGGTGTGGGTTCCTAATCTATGTAAGTTGCGAGTTCTTAACCCATGTAAGGTGTGTGCTACTAACCTACGAAATGTGTGGGTTCCTAACCTACGTAAGGTGTGTGCTATTAACCTACATAATGTGTGGGTCCCTAACCTATGTAAGGTGTGGATTCCTAACCTACGTAATGTGTGGGCTCCTAATCTATGTAAATTGTGAGTTCGTAACCCATATAAGGTGTGTGCTACTAACCTACGTAATTTGTGGGTTTATAACCTATGTAAGGTGGGGGTTCATAACCTATGTAAGGTGGGGGTTCATAACCTATGTAAGCAAATGGTAACTGGTATGGAAACTTGTAATTGTAATAATGTAAATATTATATATTACTTGTATGAAGTTTAAAATAGCCCCCCCTTTGAAGAACTACACTTGAAAATAAGAAACATCTTGTAAGAAAGTAGTAAATAAATAATACGGCCCCTATTTTATTAACTTTGTATATACAGTTATGCTGCTGTGGGATATTCTTATTTACCACAATTTGTTGCAGGAGCGCTATGGGGAAAAAAAACAATATTTTCAAGTTTCTCACAAAAGATTAACTTTTTGATAACAATAAAAAGAAAAGTTATTTACACTGATCACTATAAAAAGGGACACTTTCACCCAAACCTCAAGCTGATTTCATATTAAAGATCATTAAAGCTGCTAATATATATATTAGCCGGTCAGTTTTCTCTACAGTAAGTCATCCCACCTTTGTTTATCTGGCTCCATATTCTAATGTGTGCCTGATACGTGTAGGGATGGCAATCAAACTTCATGATAATACAAGTCTACATTGTGTTTGTCAACAAATAAAAATAAAAACAAGGGGCTAATTAGTATTCAATAATCACTCCTTTTGCATAACAAGGTAACATAAACAATACTGAACATCTCAGTAACTAAAATAGCTAGTACAATGTATAGTAGGCTTTTTTATGCTCTTTCTGAATAACTTTTATATGTTAAGTGACCATTGGGGTCAATAAATAGGAAGACAACGGAAGCTAAACATTTTTTTTACCCTCTCCTCAAAGATTAGGAGTCGGCCTTTACCCCAGGCTACTGCCAGTAGCTGTGGGACCCTTACCTTATAGTGAGCCCTGGTGCTTTGCATCTGCTGCACCTGCAGCAGCTCAGCAATTGCAGCACCCTCCATATTACTTTCAGAACACATCCTTCACTTGGTCTTAATAGTGGAGGAGGACCTAAGAAATATGATATGACAGTTGGAAATACTCAGATTTATTAGAAATGACAACATATTCCATACATTTGTTTTTGTACAATAGTCACCTACAAGTCTTGTATCTACTTTTTAAAGTTATTATTATTACTCTTTATTTATAAAGTTCCAAAATATCTGTGGCGCTATTTACAAAAGTGCAATAAAGTAAAATGGGTACAATAGGCAAAATAAAAAAACATTTTTCAAAAATAAAATCCAATAAAGGAAGGGACACTAAAATAGATTAGTGTGAGACCATTGGTGTTACAAGTATTAAATAACACAAATTCTTTAATTTCAGACAAGCATTTTACGTAAAATACTTAAAATAAATCCTATTAGTGTTACGGGGACACCATGTGGTGATGTGGAGTATTGCTCTATATTTCAAGCTGTAAATTTAAATCAATATAAACTGTTCTCTCTCATGTAGGATGCCATGTTTCCCAGATGTGACCTAAGATCTCTGATATTTCGACAGTTGATCCTCTTATGTATAACAAATAATTTTTTGGTGAGTTGAATGAGGATTAACATATTTTCTTCTAAGTACCTAAGAACACACCCACAGGGGGTGGGGCTTCAAGTTATTAGTGCCTCATACTGACACAGGAAATAACTGGTCTGCTTGCTAGCAGCATGAGTCTGGTAGTGCAAATTCACGCCCTGTTGATGTGGCCCAAGGTCACAGCTGTGAAACATGGCACCCTATATGAGAGAAAACTGGAAAAGGGAGGTTCTAGAAGATGAGAATCTGTTACTTTGGGGGCTTCTTGGCACTGTAAATATTAAATGAAAATTACATTAGGGGTAATATTAAATAAGTCCATTAGTTAAAATATTTATGTAAAACAAAAAATTGCCTAAAGAGACATATTAAACAGATGCATTTTAATGAGTTTTTGAAGCAGAGACAGATCAAGGTAAGGGTTCCACAGAGTTTCTACATATCAAGAAATGTCCTTAAGACCGCAGTGAGATAAGGTAACAAGAAAAGAGGGAAGACGCAGGGCATTTGTTACAATGTTGTAAGAATATTTTAAGATTTCTGTCTCTCCGTGACCCTAGGGACCTCAGCCCGCCATGCACAATCGTTGTGCTTGTCCATAAGGTTTTCTTGGCCAAGATACTGGAGTGTGTTGCCAGTTCCTTCTCCTGTGGATCATGATTTGTCTGACTTTTCTGCTATGACCTGCCCATCTTGGGTGACACTACATGGTATAGCTCACAGCTTTATTGAGGTACACAAGCTTCTTCACCACGGCAAGGTAGAGATCCAGAAAGAGCTCTCAACATTACTGAAGCCTAAAAATTATCCTCTGCTATATTAGTTTGGGAATCTCTTGTTTTCAGTTAGATGATGATTCAGTAAAGGGTTAAATGTTTCCACCAAGTCATGAGCAATGGTGGAGCAATGACGAGATAGCGCTAACAGTAAGGATCGACTGCCAAGGGGTTCATAGAAGCTGCACTGGCATGCCACAAGACCGGGCTGATCGGCGTAGAGGTGGACTTGCGTGTCTGGAGGATTTTGGTAGTTAATAGGTCTTGGGCATGACTGGCACCATTTCTTCTCCCGCCAGACACATGTTAGGAGCAGTAGTTTCCTGCCCTCCCACCCAATAAAAAATGGTTGGCATAAGTGAAATTGTTGTTTTTTTTTTTAAATATTGTGAAGTTGATATTGTCATTTATGGTTTTGTAAGATCTTGTCACAGTGGCGTGGAGTCACCACCATGCTGTGAGGTCAAAGCCTGGATGTAACAAGAGAACTTACAAGTTATATTTGCTTTATTATCTGAACTTTTTATTTTATTTGCATGGTCTCTTCATTATCTCCTATATATTTCCTGTATTATTTTGGATCTTCTAATTCTTGTCTAATTTTGTTGATTTTACTCAGCGACTTCATGGTTCTCTAGGGCCCCCTTGTGGTTTCTTTGATACTTTACATTACTGAGTTTTTATGTGTGCAATATATCCTTTTAGTGTGCATCCCATGCACAAGGGAATCATAGACCAGGGATGAAATAGCAAAGGAGATCTTCTGTCAAAACACATGTATTGTATCTAAAATGTTTGCTGACATTTCTAGATTTTCCACACATTTTTCAATCCTCCAGTTGAGAATATTTGTTTTTCAGTTGTTCAGTTGGGGCCAGCTCTGCGTTACCCCATGGACCTCAACACGCCAGGCACATCTGTCAACCAGTTTCTCTGAGCTCCATCAAGTTCATTGCTTCATTATCTTCATCTATACATCTCCATCCCTTTCTTCTTCTCTAGGGAATCCTGTCTTCACATGATATGGACAAAATATTTGAGCTTCAGCCTCATGATCAAACCTTCCAGTAAACATTTTGTCTTGATTTCCTGTAGTATTGATTGGTTGCATCGTTTTGCAGTTTAAAGGACCTTATAAATACATGTAAATGTAAATAGTGAATGTCTTAGGTATATATAAGGCTCAATCTTTTATATATACTGGATGTTAGACAAGGTTAGAGCTCATTCATTAATGACACTCTACCACCACCCTTTCCTACTTACCAGCCAGGTGTTGAATTTTTTTAAATTGTTCCTTTAAAGGACCCCTGTAGTGCTTTTACAAGTACAGGTCATGTATTTGTTTGCTGGGCAAAGTCTGTTAAAAACAATATGCAATTTAAAAATAAGTATTTTTTTTTAGCTTTTAAATTGTTGGTTTTCCCCTTAAGCAGAGCTGTGTATCTCCTTCTACCTGTGCCTATCAGGGGCCTATCTGTGGGCTAAACTATCATGGAGCTTGGAAGTAGGCTGGACTGATGTCACTCACTGGCCATGCTCTATGTCATCATTAGCTTCACCCTCACTACCTACACAGAGGTAAAAGCTCTATTGTAACATGCATGCAGCTGCCCCATAGGCCCCACCCACTGACAGTGTATGAACCATCATAGCCCCACCCCCTTTACTGAGTCTGATCAGATTTCATTTTTAGTCCAGCACACAGGAAGAACTGGCGATGACCCTGATAGACACAGGTAGGAGAATATACACAGCTCTGCTTGAGGAGAAAACAGACAAATAAAAAACTAAAATAATGTTAACTTGTATTTATTTCAGTTTCAAATAAAGTATTTTAATTAAAGTGACCTAGTAGAGGTTCCAAATATGGTATAAGTTAAAAACTTTCATAAAAACAAGAACTTTAAATGTTACTTTTTTTCTTTTAATGCATTTCCCTGCAGCAAACTAACATTGAAGTTTGCCACTTGAGATTTCAGCTTTCTTTATCCACCCTCAAACCGAGATAAAAAATATTTTGGTAATGAAGACCAATGCCATTAATTACTAATAAACCCTTGAGGCATGGTGCTCATTATCTTCTATACAGCTCAAGTTGGCAAAAAATAATGATAGTTTACTATACGAAAATGTAATTATCCAACAATAACATTTAATTGATAAAGTACTTCTTTTAAACCATAGTTTTAAATGATACCATATTTAGAAAATCCACTGTGTCACTTTAATACCAATATCATTATTTGTTTCAAAAAGCTACATTTTATCTAAATGTTGTACTACCATTTCTTTATTATTGAGATATTTTTGAACACAATACCATTTGAGAACTTACAAGTTACATTTGCTTTAACTTTTTGCGTGAACTTTTTATTTTATTTGCATGTTTTGCAGTTCATAAACAAATATGTCTCTAACCCCTAACCACCTAAGTCCCCTGCTTCCTGATCTTCATTAATTAAAACCTTCATTATCATATCTTCATTATCTCTATTTTTCCTGCATTATTATGATTTTTCAATTCGTCTAATTTTGTTGATTGACTCAGTGACTTCATGGTTCTCTAGCGCCTTCTTGTGGTTTATTTGATTCTTTACATTCCTGAGTTTTTACCTGTGTGTAATATGTCCTTTTATGACAATCATGTACAAAGGAATCATAGACAAGGGATAAAACAAGAAAGTAAATCTTCTGTCAAAACACAAACTGAATCTAAACTTTTTGCAGATATTTCTAGATTATTCATTCATTAGCTACAGTATTAGAGGAGAGACAAATAAGAATATTAACCAGATAGTCGTTCAAGGTGGACAAGGGCACCGAGCTACCTTTATGGATGGAAATTGAGCCCAGACTTTTGGTCAACTATTTTAAAATTGGAATAGGAATAATACAAGGTAAAGGAACAAATAAGGTTTTAAATTGTAAAATCAAAGCCAAGATGGTACAAGCAGATTGTTTCTGTCATTAAATAAAGTTCCTATATTTAGTTAGTGAAGAGGGAATCATCCCACAGAAGCTACTGTATATCCCTCGCCTTAACCCCTTCCATATGAAGTTTTTTTTAAGAAACACGGATCAATGGGCAACAGTGCCCCAGGTAGCTCTTATCTACCATTAAATGTTTGTTTCTAACTTAATCTTTGGTGATGGATCCTCCATGGAAGATATGTCCCTCTTCTTCAGCTTTTCTATATAAATTGCGCTATCCCAATGACAATTACAGTGGATATAAAAAGTCTACACACCCCTGTTAAAATGTCAGGTTTCTGTGCTGTAAAAAAATGAGACAGAAATTTCCAAATGTCATCTTTGGTCACTGGTTCCCATTTACTGGTTCTTGTACACTTCTGATGCAGAGTTGCTAATTGTTGCTTTTTGCACTGGTTTGTCTCGGTAACTATTTTTTCAATAACCTCATTGGTCAGAAATAATTGTAAGTATGGCAAGGGGCTATTGTGTTCAACGTCTACTTTCATACCAGATGCTGCAGCAAATGGAAATATTGGAGGCGCTGCCTGACCCGTACCACAGACAAAAGAGCACCAAGTTCACACATCACTGAGCTCAGTCGCAGAATCGTCACTTTCAGTGTCTGATGATGAATTTTCCCATGAATCCTTATTGCTAAATTCTGCAAGTGATTCTAATTCACTATCACTGTTTTCGAGCTGGTCTAAAACTACTTTTGACCTAAAGGGACACTTTTTGGATGCCATGGATGTTCTCAAGTTTCCAGGCAGAAAAAATGGTAAAAGTGCAGCAGGACACTGTACAAAGCACTGGGACAAAACAGTGTCCTGCACACTGTACAAAGCACTGGGACAAAACTGAGGAGGATGGTTTGATACAGTAATGTAACAGATTACACTGTATTACAATTTATTGTGTATGTTTACTTTTTGAATTTCCCGCCTGGTTTGATACAGTAATGTAATCCTAACAGATTACACTGAATTACAATGGGACCAATGGGACATTGAGTGTTAGTCCAGCACCAAAATGTCCTGGAGGCAAAACTGCTCCACACTTCTCCCAGTGCTTTGTCACAGGCTCTCTATCACTTTGTCCTCCTAAGGTGGATTAGTACAGTTACCACCATATATATCAAGAATGATATAGAAGCAGAAAGAGTGGTTTTACAGACCTGGAATGGGGGACCTGGGGGGAGATCAGAGTGGGGGACCTGGGGGAAGGGTATCAGAATGGGGGACCTGGGAGGGGAGATCCGAATGGGGTCCCCTATTTTGATCTCCTCCCCCCAGCTCCCCATTTTAATCTTCCCCCCAGGTCGGTATCATTCTTGACATATATGGTGGTAACTGTACTAATCCAGAGAAGAGAAAAAGAACACCTATATATCCAAACCGGTTTTGCCTCCTAGAGTAGGATACTTATTGATAAATTATAATTCAAAAAATGTTATCTGGATAAGTAAAATTTCTCAATTTATTAAATAAATATACAAGTACGACATGTTAAAAACAATTACAATTTTACATATAGCAGCAATGAACACACACCAGAACACTGAAAAAAGTTAATTATGACAATGTAATTGTTATAGAGGTACCGCAAAATAATTACATTTTACTATAACCCAAATAAAGATCAAAAGTGATAAAGTGCACTGTGCTATAAAAGGATAATTTCAATAAAAAATGTCAATGAAAATTTTATACTATTCTGGTTTGGTGGTAGCGGAGCCCACCATTTACTCCTTTATACTAATTCTAAATATGCTGTCTGTAAAAAACCTGAAAAAAACAAATAAACTAATCCTGATGGTGGTACTGGGGATCCACCAATTACCCCCTAATCTAACATACCAAAGCAAGCTAACCTACTCTAAAAGTGACTAAGTGCTGTACAAACTTATTATTAATTGATATAGTAAGCATATGTTTTAAAGCAAAACTATTATTATAATAATTGTGATGAGTGGATGTAGTAATAATATGAAATATGTAGCAGTATACTCTAAATTTAATCAGTTTAATAATCTATCTTAATTATCATACAGGAAAAAAAAGTATTATGTCAGAATATATCTCTATAGTATAATTGTCTCCTTATATATTATATAGATCTTTATATCATTATTATCCAATTTCTTAATATTTAGGGACAGTGTTCAACACTTTTCAATATGTGTTTTCATAACAATTATACAAGGACATAATCAAAGGGTTACAATTGACAAAGAAATATAACTATAACTTATCCTGTATGTTGATGTTTTCTTTCTATTATGTCTGTGAGTTCTATGACTCCATCGCTGTCAGTATGCCGCCAGTGAACGCTGAACTCCTCTTTAGGTCCTGGTGACATCCCTGCTGCGAGACAAGTCCGATGCGCGAGTTTCGCGTCACTTTTGCTTCCTCAGGGATATATTGGAAGTGGGCAAATGCCAGTCTTTTATAGTAATGCTTATAATTAGATGGGGGAGTGTCAGCCTTTAACCCTATAGTATCCAAATGATTCTCACAATATAGATTTCCATTGTTGTCCATCCAACATGATATAGTCGAAATAATACCAATCATCTAAAAAGGAAAATTAAATAAGCATCATTATTTAATACATGTATAAGTATTCAAAACAGAATACATGTTTAATGAATATATATCAATGAGTTAATTTACATCTTGATACACATCCTATCGTTCAATTGGACTTCATATATTTTTACTAATATGAGTATAACTAAGTTATACCCTATTTACTGTGTAATGGTCATTAAATCATTAAATACACCTTTCATGGAATTGAGACAGACTTAACTTTTTTCAGTGTTCTGGTGTGTGTTCATTGCTGCTATATGTTAAATTTTAATTGCTTTTAACATGTCGTACTTGTATATGTATTGAATAAATTGAGAAATTTTACTTATCCAGATAAAAATGTTTGATTTATAATTAATCAATGACTATCCTACCTCAGGAGGCTAAACCGGTTTGGATATATAGGTGTTCTCTTTCTCTTCTCCTGTTTATTTGACTTATTTACATCTTTTCATTCCGATAAGTATGAATCCAATAAATTTAATAAGTTATTTACTATTTAAATTTTTTTAACAAGTAATTTTTATTAGGCAATGGCAAATCACATTACAGAGACTAAACCTTCATATCCAGTAGATACATCTTTCATCCATAAAACTTTATCTTGTATTCTGCATCTGTAAACCTTGCTCATACTTTTGAAGTATGTAATTCTTAGATTATTATTTTCATAATACCCTCTCCGGGGAGCCACTTGCCAAGGCCTATATATATATATATTTTTTAATTTAACATATTGTAGTTTCTCAAACTTATAACATTAATACAATCCAATTCCCAAATGGGAAAAAGAAAAACAATTAAATAAATAAATAAATAAATAAATCATAAAATAGTTCACAGATTGACCAGGTTGGAAAAAATAAAAAATAATGTCTAGTATTTCTTACCTCCGTCCACCAGGAGATGGGTTATTCGTTAGTTAATCAAAATAAAATGTAACTTATTCTTCACTGCCTGCAGGCTCAAGTTCGAGGACTTCCACTGCCGAGCAATATGGCTTTTTGTAGCTAGCATCAGAAATTGCAGTAGTCGATTCTGATGAGATGTTAGAGGAGGGCTGGAATGGCCCAAAAGGCAGACTTCAATGAACTTGTGTATTCTGATTTTAAATATTTTCGAAGCCAGCTCGCATACTTCTAACCAAAGTCCCCTCACCTCAGGACACACCCACCATATATGCAAAAATGTACCTGAGTCTCTACAGCCTCTGAAGCACTTAGCATCTTGGGTCAAGCCCCATTTAAAGAGTTTAACTTGTGTGTGATAAATTATGTGTAGGACCTTTATCGATGTCTTCAACACGCTATAGTTTAATGATCCTCTGGTAAGGCTGCGCCAGCTCTGTTCCCAAACCGTTTGGTCTAAAGTGTATCCCAGATCCTCCTCCCATATTCGCATATATTTTGTTTTTTTTTACCTTGGAGTCTCATTAAATGTATCATATAATAAGCTTATAATATTGCTCGACAGTGGAAGATCCCTACAAATTCTAACTAGCCAATTGGTTTCCTGGGCTACTAAAGAATTTATAATGGAGTCTACAAAATGTCGGAACCTGCAGTAGGTGTAGTGCTCTATTAAATGAAGGTTATATTTGTCTCTCGTATATTCAAAGGTAGCCACTGCCCCTTTTTGGTACCATGCCCCAAACGTCAGTACCCTCCTGGAGTTCCACCAATGTTTAGATGTTGGGGTTAGCTGAATAGTTAGAAGTGGGTTAGGTATAATAGGGGAGATGCTAGCTAAACTCTGGGCTACATGATAAAGATGGGTTGCCCATGTCAATATCCCCAATGAGTGTTTGATCATTGAGTTCTTTATTTTCCCCAGGATAGGACTTGGCCTGGGAAGCTATATAATGGTGTCCCATGAGTATGGAAGCATCTGTAAGTTTTCTATAAAGACCCACAGGGGGTAGTGTTGAGAGGAGTGCGCTAGGGGGATAAATGAGAGCTGTGCCGCTTTATAGTACAATTTAAAGTTGGGGCATGAAAGCCCCTTTAGTTTTGTTTTTGTACATGGTAGATTTGGATTTCCTCGAAGATTTTTAGTTCCATATGAATTTAAAGATTTGATTTTGAAACCTCTCAAGATCCCTATAAACAATTGGGATCGGAAGTGTGCGGAATAAGTATAAAAGCCGGGGAAGAATATTCATTTTAACCGCATGAATCCTGCCTAACCATGAAACTCTACCTTTCGACCATCTCTGTAGATCTAACATCAACTCTTTGTACAAGGGTAAATAATTAGTTTTGTATAAATCTGCTAATTTACTGGTGATGGACACCCCTAAGTATTTAATATGTGAATTAGGCCAGGAAAAATCAAAGTTTTGCTTAAGATATTGAATCTCTGCCTGAGAGAGTACAATGCATAGTGCTTCTGACTTAGCCACATTTATTTTGAGTCCCGAGAGGTTTCCAAAATGAGTGAGGATTCATAGTAGCTCCGGGATGTAGGTGGCAGGTTTCGTGAGTGAGCCTAAAAAACCATCCACAAAGAGACTGCATTTGAAATGATGGTGACCAATCCGGATCCTCTCAATCTTTGGATTTGTTTGTCTAGACTGCGCTAGCCGCTCCACTGCTAAGGCGAAAAGCAAGGGTGAGAGGGGGCATCCCTGTCTGGTGCCCCTTTATACCTCGATTTGCGCCATGGTGTCACCTGGTAATTTTAACCTTGCTTTGGGAGATCAGGTTGGGGTGTGGTTTTGGGACACCCATGAAACCAAATTTAAAGTGCGCCTAATATTATCCCCTGTTTGTTTGTAAGGAACAAAGCCCACTTGGTCTTTATGAATGAGTCTGGGGAGAAATTGGGAGATTCTATTAGCCATTAATTTTGCAAAAATGTTAATATCTCCATTCAGGAGCGATATTGGGCGATCATTTTTAACTTCTAGGGGGTCCCAACCTTCTTTGGGGAAGAAAATCAAATCTGCCTGGTTTAATTCCGGGGGCATTTGATGGCCTTCCAGGATTTGATTAAAAAGATTTTTTAAATTAGGGGCTAGAGTGTCCATATATTTCTTATAGTATAAGTTGGTGAATCCATCCGGGCCCGGGGCCTTCCCACCCTTCAGGCCTATAATAGTCTTTTTAACCTCTGATTCCCCAACCCTCGAGTTAAGGAGTTCCCCTTCCTCCGGAGACAGAGTGGGCAAATCACAGGAATTCAAGAAGGCAGGATTCTGTTGCTCTTGCTGATGCTGTTGTGGACCTGATGAATATATCTTCTGGAAAAAATCCAGGAAGGTTTTTTGTATAAGATTAACATCACCAGAAGAGGTTCTAATTCTGTAAATTTTTGACTGAGAAATCTTGCTTCTAAGTTTCTTAGCTAGTAAGCTATCCGGCTTATTAGCCTTGGCATAGAACCTGTGGTTTGTCCATCTAATCGCTTTTTCAGTGTGGTTAGACAATAATAAATCTAGCTCCAGTCTAACTTTATCTATTTCTTTACGTAACTGTTTGGAAGGGTTTTGTTGATTTAATCTTTCTAGATCTCCTAAGTATTTTCTCAGGGACTTCTCCCTCAATTTGGATTGTCTCTTGAGTCCGCTTGCGATTTTAATAAGAGAGCCCCTTATAAAGGCCTTGTGAGCCACCCAGGTCCATCCCATATCTGACTCTGGGGTGATATTGGTTGAAAAGAATAGTTCAAGATTATCAGCTATTTGCTTTTCCACCATTGGGTTTGATAAAAAAAATTCATTAAGTCTCCAGCTGTAGGGAGGTCTGCTTTTTAGGCCCATATCTACGGAGACGCTAACCTGGGAGTGGTCAGACCACGGGCAAGGATGGATATCTGTCTTATCTATATTATCTGAGAATGATGAGTCTATCAAAATGGAGTCTATTCGGGAATACGTGCCATGTACAGACGAATAAAAGGTGTACCCCCTCTCACCCTGATGCAGCAGTCTCCATGCGTCTAAAAGGTGCAGGTCATTAAGTAATGAGTCAATCCGCTCCAATTTGTTTGAGTATTTGCCACATCCCTGGCTTGATCTATCTAAATTAGGATCTAAACCAAATTAAGATCTCCCCCAGCACAATCCTCCCTCGATCCACTGACTTTAGGTATTTGAGAAGGTTTATAAATGATTTATGTGGAGAGGTAGTCTGCGAGTAGAATGATACCAAAGATAGTTTTGTACCTAACAGTGTACCTATCAACACTACAAAATTACCGCCTGGGTCTATCTTCCAATGTTCTATGATAAATGGAAAATGTTTATGTAGCAGAATAGCTACTCCCTGCTTTTTAGTAGGTTGGGTGGTAGCGACAAAAAACGGGTATGCACTATGTAGAAATGTGGGGAGTCTATTATGCGCAAAATGTGTTTCTTGTAGGAAAATTACATCTGGCTGTAGAGGTTTATAGGACAAAAAGGCTTTACATCTCTTAAACTGGGAGTTAAAACCCCGGACACTATGTGAAACAAAAACTAAAGAGGTGTCTGTCATGGTACCTCCATAAATAAGAAGATGTTGTGCCTATCCCAGTCCACATCTCTGTCGCCCCATACCTCCCCATGTACTTGAGGTCTGATGGCCCGTGGAATTGGCCCCGAAGAAGGTTGAGGAACTACCTCATGGAACCTGGTATCTGGAACTAAAAAAAAGAGGGAGAAAAAAACATAACACAAATAACCCAAACATGGTAACATAAACCTTGACTTTTCCTCAGCCTGTTACTTAAGCCACTTTTGTGCCAGGGGAGGAAAACGAAAATTCTCATTCTCCTTCCATTCCCCTCCACTGAGGAAGAGATATCCAATAAACAATCAGCGATAAATATCCTAGATCTACCACGTAATACCCCATCATAGAGCCTACATCCGAGGACCCGACCCCCTATTAGCCCTCTATCTAGAAGCCTATGTAAAGATTTTTTTTTAACTATTGGGCCCAGCAGTTCCTAGTTTCATTTATTCATGTCCCCTGAACTGAAAGCTATAATACAAACATCATATAGCGTTATACTATGCTGCGTAGGGTAACAAGTACCCTGTCTGAGTGGTCTCAATGTTCTAACTACAGTTCAATGTTGCAAACATTTTTAGTCATAGCACTTAGTCTCTATAGCTGTACGTTCTTAGCGCCTATGCTGCAAGTCCAAGATTGTGTCCATGAGTTATAAGAGGTATAGACATGTTATCAAGAGTGTACATTAGTCCCATTGCCCTGGTAAGCTCCAGACCTATACCCTGTAGAGACCCATCAAACCACTACTTGAGCATTCCACTATGCCATATCTTCATCATAGTCCGATAATGTCTGTCCAGGTTAAATCCCTGCTGAGGGTCCTGGAGACGAAGTAGTGGGTCCTAAGATTTGATCCTGTTGCTTACTTTGTCATCTGGACCGTGGGACTTCTGTCCACTGTCTGGCCGGTCTAGGAGGCAAGCTTAGTCCTTGAGAACTTTCACGAGTGTCCTCTCTGGGCAAGAGATTTAAATCTGAAAGAACTGCATTGCATTCGGCTAAGGTGTGAACAGTGTGATTAGTCGCCCCTATTTGGAATGATAGGCTGAAGGGAAACCCCCACCTGTACCTAATACCTTTTTGATTCAAGATTAACAATGCTGGCTTTAATTGTTTTCTTTTTAGAAGAGTGGAGGGAGCTAGGCCAGCAAATATCTGTATCTGGGCGCCATCCGGGCCGACAATGGACTGTGCATTTCGTGATGTTGCAAGGATCAAGTCTCTTGTCCCCTGACGGAGAAATTGTGCTATGACATCTTTTAGTTGTTCCGGCGAAATTGGACCCCCCAGGGCCCCTGTGTGCCCTTCAATCTCCCAGGAGTCTTGGGGTTGGTCTGGCAGCAGATTGTGAATGGTCGCATTCAAGTATATTTTCAGATCACCTACTGATTTTGGTATCCCTCTAAATCTTATATTATTGCGCCTGGACCTGTTTTCCAGATCTTCCATTTTATTTTCTAATGCCGGAATATGAGCACAGTTCTGGATTATATCTAAGCAGTCTTTCTGCTGGGTATCTACAATCTGATCGGTCACTGTTTCCAGTAAGTGGGTGCGGTGCCCAAGATCTTGTAAATCCTGCCTGATTTCCTTGACAGCCTTGTCAAAATGTGATCCAAGTAGGTTATTGAAATCTGAGAGAGAAATGTCTGACAATTTCGTAGGCTGTTTTGTGTGGGAAGCATCCTCTTCCATATCTGAGCCTTCAGATGAGCCCATTACAGACGTATGCGGGGAGGCCTGGGTTTGTTGTTGTGCTTTAAAATGGTCTTGAATACTCTTTGAGTGCAAATTCCGTTTTGTTTTACCCATTTTGTAGTCCAGATCCGTTAATCAAAACAGCAAGTTTTAGAAATGTGAACTAGCGATTAGAATTCCTCTATAATATTTTGGTGGTATCAGGTAACCTTTCCAAGAGTGAGGGGTCCCCTCCAGCCCAAGCCCATCAATTCACAGCATCAGAGGGGGTTAACCGGTCGGTCCTAGTGGCCTATGTTGGGATTACAGATTAGTGAACCTCATTTTCAGGGGCAGACTGCCATATCTGGGTTATGACTTCTAACATCTGGCCTGCAAGGATAGCTTGTGAGCCAATATATTCACTCAGTTTCCTTTGTGTTTTTACTGATACACTTCGGCTACTCTCCTAGCCTTGACGGTGTTGGGTAAATGCAATGTGACCGTTTTTTTTGCCGTTTTCCAGCACCCCTTTTATTTAATGTTAGACTGCCCTGGTTGACAGCCTCCAGTTTATAAGTATGATGTCCAGATTATGCTTAATTCTTTTACAGTTTCTGCTTTTTAGCTGTAGTCCCTTTATGGTTGCAGTAGGTTGGTTGGGCACTCTGAACCAGAGCCAAAAGTATGCCATTTGAAATTATATTTTTAATAGGACAATTTAAGCTGCTGCGATTGACCACCAGGTAGCGCTATTGATCCGCTTATTCTATACTGCACACCAGTGCTTTTCCTGGTTGTATTTTATATTAGACTTAGTCTAGCTGTGGCTTGTGCCTATCACCCCATCCACTGCCTGGCTCAGTTAATTGCACATTAGTATAGTTTAGCCTTTAGATCTTTTGGGGAGGTCTGCCACAGGGTGCTTTGTGTCTGTTAGTTTGGCCTAACACCCTGAGATGTCCCTGAAAGGCCCAAGATGTGAAGCAAAGGTGATATTTAGCAGGCTCTCAATAATATTTTTAATCACAGAAGCCCCAGTACCTGTGTCTTTTTATTTCTTTAGTGTCTCTGCCCCCCTTGCAGGTATATAGGCTACTGTGTACCAATAGATATGGGAGAGAGGCCTCAGCTTAAGTTGGTAGGAGCTCCGTTTTATATGTAGCACAGATATTTAGGGTGGTGTAATGAGGGTTATGTAAGGGGTTATCCTTGTTCCCCCGTTGTAATTTGGAGGTTACAATCTCACCTCACTCTGTTGGTTTCTCTGCTGCGGGCTCTTGATCTATTGTGCCCTTATATTCCACCTGCTTCAGCTCTCTGTTTATCCCCTGTTCAGCACGGGGTCCCTGTTTCGCGGGATTCCCGCCGGTTGCCCGCCGCTCTCATCCTCCTCCTCTGTCTAGTCCCGACGACCCTCCTTCTGTTCACCTCTGTCTCCTCCATCGACCTTCCTGCTGGTACGTGACACCTTCAACTCTAGCCCCGTCTCAGGCTGGCTGGTGGTGTTGATAGGCCGCAGCCTCGTGGGAGTTAGAAGTCTCCAAATCCTGCAATCTTTGTTATATTTTTGCTCTGTAGGGCCTGCTGAACACTAATATGTAATTTATATACTGCCCATTGAGAGTTAAAGGACAGCCAAGCCTTTTATTAAACTTCCCTCCAGGGAGCTACCAGTTAATGCGACTTGTTCTGTCCTCAGCTAGCCACGCCCCCCCCAGTTATTTACTATTTTAATAGATTTATATCGTTTTTTCATATTACCTCCTCTCAGATTACTAATTTCCTATTTTGTATTAAAATTGTACTAATCCACCTTAAAAGGACAAAGGGATTGTGTGTATGTGTGTGTTTAGTTTTTTTAATTTCCCACCTTGTTACGCCCCCTACGCTCGCAGGGAAGAGAACCCGGGAAGACGGATGTCGTACAGAGGACACTGCGGGAAGACACTGCACACTCTGGGTTACCGCTTTAGGTACTGAAAATTAACCCCAAGCCACATTCGGGATTACCGCCAGGAAGGTTAATGGAGTGGTACCATCACCGGTAATGAGAACTATCCAAGCCCTTAAAAAAAAAAAAAACATTCTCACCAAATTTGAGTCAAGGCTGGCTTCTTTCGTAAACTGATATGGAACACTAATGAGATCCCATTGGGCTATGTTATACAAACCGCCACATTATATTTACCGTATTTTTCGCCGTATAAGACGCACTTTTTCTTCCCCAAAACTGGGGGAGGAAAGTTGGTGCGTCTTATACGGCGATTATAACTTTTCAGACTGCCTCTGTCCTCTTGATTTCACCCCAGCGCTTCCTACCAGCATCGCGTCGGCCGGTGCGTCCTAGTGACGTCACACACGCAACGCTGCAGTAGGAAGCTGGTAGGAAGCGCTGGGGTGAGATCAAGATGGCAGAGATCAGAAGGAAGGTGAGGATTAGGGGGATCAGGGGGGTCAGGGAGGATCAGGAGGGTCAGGGAGGGTCAAGGGCTCCCAAATGCTGCAGTATATGGATGTGTGTGTGTATGTATGTGTGTATGTATGTATGTATGTATGTGTGTGTGTGTGTGTGTGTGTGTGTGTGTGTGTGTATGTGTGTGTATATATGTATGTATGTGTATGTATATTTATGTGTGTATGTATATGTATGTATGTGTCTCTATAAAGGTGAGGATCAGGGAGGATCAGGACGGTCAGGGAGGATCAGGAGGGTCAGGGAGGATCAGGAGGGTCAGGGAGGGTCAATGGCTCCCAAATGCTGCAGTATATGGATGTGTGTGTGTATGTATGTGTGTATGTATGTATGTATGTATGTGTGTGTGTGTGTGTGTGTGTGTATGTGTGTGTATATATGTATGTATGTGTATGTATATTTATGTGTGTATGTATATGTATGTATGTGTATCTATATATATATATATATATATATATATATATATATATATATATATTTGTGTGTAATGTAGGTGTGTATCTGTGTGTAAAGTGTATTTGTGTTTGAGTGTATTTGTGTTTGATTCAGATTTTTTTTTTTCTTGTTTTCCTCCTCTAAAAACTAGGTGCGTCTTATCTGCCGGTGCGTCTTATATGGCGAAAAATACGGTAATTGTTTGAACAGGAGACATTTAACTACATTCCTTCACTAATCTTCTATCGTTCAATGCCATGCTGGAGATGTCAGAGGGATGATGATGTTAGAGTTTCTTACCCTACTTCATTACTTTTTTCCATTTCTCAGTCTCATCCAAATCCTGATGTCTCTTTCTCTTGTGTATTGTCAGACTTCTGCCTGCAATGGCTCCTAAAACATCCACCTCAAAATGCATACAAAGATGGCATTCCATTACTGACATACTGTGTTTCCTCAAATGGGACTCAACATAAAAATGGCTTCAAGTTGCATAACAGGTTTAAAAAAGGTACGGGCCAGTCCTGCAGTATATTGAGTAGGGTGATTTATTGAACATAAAACATATATTATCTAAATTAAATTATTTCAAAAATGATTTGAAACTTGTTTTTCTGTTATTGACATTCAAAAAATACCTTCTATTTATTAACATTGGTGTTTTAGACCGGAACAGTTTAACCCATCTAAATAATATAAACAAGAGTGATAGAAGCCCTTTAAAGTTCAGTAAGCAATATGCACACCCCTGTGTAGGAGGACTTCTTTAGCCTACCACAAACATTGATAAGACCCACAAGAAAGAAAAAGTGACCTTCTGAGGGTTACTTAACTCATAAATAACTAACCTGTGCTATGCGCAACCTGCGTTATAATGAAAGGTGTATGCTATAAAGGGATCAAGTTAAAATGTGTTTTAAGAATTATATTGGCTTTGATATTAAACTAGCGATTTCCCGTCAAAAAATGACGGCAATGAAATTGTAAGTGAGCTAAGGGTGTTTGGTGTATATAATGTGGCTCATGTAGCGTCGTTCGTTTTCTATATTGTGCAAGTTTTTCGGAATATTCGTTTTCTATGTCGTGCGAGTTTTTTAGAATATCCGTAGCTGTTTGGTGGGCTTTTTCAGAATATCCGTAGGTGTTTGGTGGTGTTTTGCGTGTTTATTGTAGTGTTTTGCGTGTTTAGGGACCTTTAGCCTCGTTTTCGTTTTGTTCTGCGGCCATTTTTTCTCTTGCTTAGGTGATTTTCGGGTCTCTAAACTCAGAAATGTGTGGTTAAATGGAGGTGTAACTTCACTTGCAGAGGTCCTCGGTGCCTCCCCTTGCTGTGAGTAACCTTTTTATGTGTTTGCTGTTTGTATTTGTTGTGTTTGTAATATTTTTGGGGTTGCGCAGGTTGCGTCCTTGTTTTCTAATCTCGTAGGTGTTTTTCGGCAAATACGTAGGTGTTTGGTGGTGTTTTGCGTCTTTAGACTGCTGTAGCCTCGTTTTTGTTTTTTTCGTCGGCCATTTTTTCTCTCACTTAGAGAATTTTTTAGTGTCTAAACTCTTTTAATTTGACTTAAATTGAGGTGTAACTTTAGTTTTCGAGGTCCTGGATGCTCCCTCTTCCTGTAAGTAACCTTTTTATGTATTTGTTGTGTGTATTTGTGATATTTTTCATGTTTTGATGTGTGCGTGTTTTTGCGGCCGATTTTTGCGAGGTTGTAATGGGCCTTCGGCACTCCTTGACAGCAACTGCGACCCTCGCTTTGCGAGGGCTGCAGGCTCGCTATGCGAGCCCGCAAGCGTGAGCAACAGCTTGTATGCTCACAACTATATATGTGATTGAAAATTCATTATAATAATATTACTAATTTGAATCCAACCTATATACCATAGCATAACATTCAGTGTTTTACGTGCCCAGACTTGTCTCTGGTCGTTAACTAGTAGCTGGAGACTAACCTTTTCAAAATAGAGTTTCCATCAAATTACTTAGGTATGTCCAACTCATAGTAAGGTCTGTGTCCCTCTCATTCCTCTCTTGTGTTTGGTGTATAAATCTGCTTGGTAACAAAAATGAGAAAACACCAGCTGAAAGTCCTGTGTAAAAGGTAACCAACTACACTGGTCTTTTAGGCCCTAATCACGTGTCACAGCCCACATGATTACTACATTCTTTGTATTGGGATATTAGACTCCTATCTACAGTTTATCTGGTTAATGTCGTGAGCAGCTGACTTGTATCAGGATTAACGGAATAGAGAATAATTATTAATAATGTCTAGATTACAAAATAATGTGCCCAAATGTTGGAATTATCTAGGACACATCAGTAAACATATTTATATACCTTAAAAGTAAACACCTTTTACTAGAATAAGACATTTGCCCTAGTACTTTTGAAGAAACTGTAAACAAAACAGAGAACATATTGATCTCCGAAAAATTCCACTGTTACATCTCAGACTCGTATGACAAGACCCATGCATGTTCAGAAGACATTTGAGTTACCTTTTCTTTTTGGGTCGAGTATACAACTCTCATGTTATTGTGCAACCATAGACCCAGCTGGAAGATTTTTTTTTATCCAGTGTTTATTTTTGAGACGAGAACAATTCTGGTGCCATGAGTTGATCCACAACTCCAGGACATTCATCTTCACAATGAAAGATAGGCATCTAAATAAAGTAAGAGGATTTGTATACCCCATCTGTATTTATTCTGATGGATATTGCTTGTGGTATTAATCAGTGGCACTCCTGACAGTTACACTTTAGATGGTCACTAGAATGACCAGAACACCAAGGAGTGATGAAAGATAACCTGCTTTGCTCAACGGTCTAGAGCAGCAGTCCTAAGACCCATTCCAGACCCTGAGTATCATATACCAACTGATCTAATAATATAAGAAATTCCCCTGTCTCCCTGTTATCCCACTCTCTACTAACTGTACCAAATTAAAATGCATGCATACTGACACTTGAGTTATAATGTTTAAACCTTGTAATACTAATATTTATAATTTTAAGCTCTTACCTTTAAAGATTTCTGTCTAACACTCTGTGCCGATAAGATCAATCCCTTTTGCATAATTAGGGGTGGGGCAGCTGTAGGAAACTAACTGTTGTGGCCTCCTGTGTCTGACTGGTGTAGATTAGGACTCGGATCTCATCAGGCAGACTGATCTCATCAGGAAGTCCTACTTAGTCATGAAGTAGAAATATAAATGGACTCGGTTTCATTCCCAAATTACATACTTAGTACAGTGAGTGTCAGGTGCTCTTTTTTCCAGACTGTACAATTAAATTCTGGAAGATAGTTCAGAGGAGTAAGGCAAAGAGTTCCATAGAGGAGGGGCAGCATAAGTAATGTCCTAATGGTGGGATTTTGGGGAGGTGATAAGAGAGGAAGAAAGAAGAAGGTCATTAGCAAAAAGGGCAGCTGGGGTAATATTTTGAGATGAGAGCTATACAGGGCGGGGGGGGGGGGGGGGGCACTGTTGTTGAGGGCTTTATACGTTATGATTTTAAATTCATTCTGGAGGAGCCAGTGGAGAGATTGACAGGGAGGAGCTGCAGACACAGGGTTGAATATGGTAGATGAGTCTAGCGGAGGCGTTTCCTATGGATTGCAGTGGAGACAGACGGGTGATAGAGAGGCCAGCAAGGAGCGAGTTGTATAGATAATGCTGAAATCCAAAATATTGTATTAGGGTACTAATAGAGGATATATAAATGGGGAAAAGGACTGAACCTTAGGGTAAGCCAACAGAGGGAGGGCGAGGCGAAAAAGAGGTGGCAGAGAAGGAGACTCTAAATGTTCGATCTTCTAAGTAGGATTTGAATAATAAGAGAGCTGTGTCATGAATACCAAGAGATTTGAGAGTTTAGGTTAGAAGAGCGTGGTCAACTCTATCAAAAGCAGCAGAGATATCAAGGAGAATTAAAATAGAGAAGCGACCCTTTGACCTGGTGGTGAGAGAGTCATTAGTGACTTTTGTGAGAGCTGTTTTGGAGTGTTGGGGTCAGAAGTCAGTTTGGAAGGGGTCAAGAAGGGAGTTGAAGGAAATATATGTGGTAAAGCAACTGTAGACAAGCTGCTCAAGCAGTTTTGAAGCCTGGGGAAGTAGAGAGATAAGTTGATAGTTATTTGTAGACGTATGTTCAATCCCATATAATTCTATTTGCTACACTGCTGAATGTTAAGAGATGTGAACTTTTGCAATAGATGTTACATCCTGCAATGCTCACCCTTGCAAGGCCTTCCCTGTGCATTCAAGGATATAGTCTTCGTGGGAGTACATAACTATCATCTTATGAAATTAAAATTTAAGCAGGATCAGTTAACTCGCCTTGGAATATGGAGGGTTAAAGATATAATTCAGAACAAGAGCAAACTTTTGGTGTGGAAAGTGATTGTGGAGTAAACCTTAAATATCAAGTGTCTATTCCACCTGAAAAATATAGCAAGGGTTAAGCACTTGATTCCCTCAGAACATCTGCCAACACTGGCCCATACCTCTATGGATTCCTGACTTGGATACTGAAATGTACTGCAGACAAAGACTGATCCTGCCACAACATATCCATTCCTTTTTCTCTGCACTTGTTATCTATAAAATAGTACTGTCTGTATTGGTCGAATATAAGCCGCACCCGCATATAAGCCGCACCTGTAAAATTCAAGGGGAAAAAACAGAAAAAACATAGTACTCAAATATAAGCTGCACCCTTAAAATTGGAGAGAAAAAGACAAAAATCAATTAGATTTAGGGAATAAAATAGTGATTTTATTTTACCATATAAGGTATCCAGTATTTGGAAAACATTATACTGTAACTCTTTAGGCAGGTTGTCAATATTATGGTAACATCAACAGAAACTTAAGGTAACATGAAACATAAGGTAACAAGGAAGGTAACAAGGAAACGTTTTACTATTCACAGTCATCACTGGTGTCACTACTGACTTCGTCTCCAGTATTCACTTCATCACTGTCACTGTTTTCTTCATTCTCCTCCCATAGCAAGTTGTCCTCGCTACCACCCAATGCATTGGACATTTTTTTAACCCCCTGATGATGGAGTTAGATGAAATACTTGACCATGAAGTTAGAATCCATTGGCACAGGAGTGTCACTGACGGCTTCTTAATCTTGCCAGATGGTGTAAGAGCATGATCCCCTTCCCGAAGCCAATCTGAATACTGCTTGCGAAGGTTGTCTTTGAACGGCTTGTTGACAATGACATCAAGCACTTGTAGCTTTGAAGTCATGCCACCAGGTATAACAACGAGGTCTGTCTTCTGTGCAGCAACTTTATTCTTCACTTCAGGAGTGAGATGACACTTAAAAGCATCCAAGACCAGCATGGCTCTGTTAGTGAGCAGTGCTCCAGGTCTGCAGTTCCCAACTACAGACAACCAGTCAACCATCAGTTCCGTTGTCATCCAGCCTTCTTCCTGGCAACAAATCACTAGGCCATCAGGAATGCTGTCTTTGGGCAAAGTTTTTCGCTTCAGAATAACATGGGGGGTAACTTTCCTCTGTCAGCAGTAACAGCTAACATCACGGTTACTCTGAGTTTTTCATTGCCGGTTGTTCTTAAGGTGACACTTTTTGCCCCTTTCTGGTCTACTGTCGTATTGCTTGGCATGTCAAAAAATACAGGGGTCTCATCAGCATTGCCCATCTGGTCTAATGGGTATGAGTGAGGCTGCCGAATTGGATGACATACCGCTGGAAGCTAGTTAGTTTCTCCTCAAAATCTGCCGGCAGTTTCTGTGCCAATGAAGTGCTTCTCCAAAGAGCGAGACCCTTTCTCTGCATAAAACGACGGCACCAACCAATGCTTGCACGAAATTCCCTCTTATTTATTTTTAAGGTCTTCGCAATTTCTAAGGCTTTCAGCTGGATTACTTCACGAGAAATTGGCATCCCATCTTTTCTCATATCTTGAATGTAGGAATAAACCCCAGCTTCAAGTTCTGGATATTTGCCATGTTTTGGTCCTCTGAAAGATTTTCTGGTTTTCAATTTCTGCTCTGAGGCAACCCAACGTTGCACATTAGATTCATCCAATCCATATTTTTTTCCAACTTGTTGTTTTTGCATAATTAACAACTGCAATTTTGAAACTTGCATCATAACTACGCCTTATTCCTAGGCTTGTTGATGCTTTTCTCTCCAAGAGATCAGCCATTGCAAGAAACAGGCTTTCTAACATGTACTGTAACTTCTTTTGCAGGTTATACACTTTACAGGATGCTAGAATCACTAAAACCGGAAATCGCTATTCAATTGCTACAATGTAGTCTCAAGCACGTAAATCGGCCACCTTAACTCGCAAATCGGCAACGATTTTGCGTTCGCGAATATAAGCCGCACACGCGTAACTCGCAAGCTCAAAAATTGGAAAAAAGGTGAGGCTTATATTCGGACCAATACGGTAATTTATTTAAAGGTTGCCTTGCCAACCTTAAAAGCTCCAAATGATCAGAGCCCCAGCTACCTGGAAGAACTCCGCTCTCCACTCCTACCATGCTCTTCGACCATCAAGTTCCCTTGGCACCAGCTGAGGTTAGAACTTTTAGCTATGCAGCTCCAGTTCTGTGGAACTCTCTCCCCATAACAGTTCAAGTTACATTTTCAAAAAAGAAGCTTAAGACTTACCTGTTTACCAAAGCTTTTTGGCAGCAAAATAACTGGGGAAATCTAGAGTCAAAATAAGTGAAAAGTGCTATATAGGTTATTATGATTGAATAAAGAACATAATCTTTTTGATCTTCTCAGACTTGCCTGAATGTTGCTCTTGCTCTAATTGCAAATATAAACATAAAAACAACTCTAAATCCACAAAACATACAACGAAAGACAATTTTCAAGTAATCCACACAATAAGGATTCACCAGGCACCATATTTATGATAATTTGTTGATTTCCACTCTGTAATTTGGACTTAAATCGAGGTGTAACTTCACTTGCAGAGGTCATGGGTGCCCCGGCCACCCCCCCCCCCCCCCCCCTGCTGTGGGTAAGCTTTTTATGTGTTTGTTGTGTGTATTTATTATGTTTC
>CM050164.1:466569197-466579046 GCA_027410445.1 Discoglossus pictus
ATCCTCCAGTCTCTCTCGCTCCCTCCTGTCACACACTGTCAGTATCCTCCAGTCTCTCTCACACCCTCCTGTCACACACTGTCAGTATCCTCCAGTCTCTCTCACTCCCTCCTGTCACACACTGTCAGTATCCTCCAGTCTCTCTCACTCCCTCCTGTCACACACTGTCAGTATCCTCCAGTCTCTCTCACTCCCTCCTGTCACACACTGTCAGTATCCTCCAGTCTCTCTCACTCCCTCCTGTCACACACTGTCAGTATCCTCCACTCTCTCTCACTCCCTCCTGTCTCACACTGTCAGTATCCTCCAGTCTCTCTCACTCCCTCCTGTCACACACTGTCAGTATCCTCCAGTCTCTCTCACTCCCTCCTGTCACACACTGTCAGTATCCTCCAGTCTCTCTCACTCCCTCCTGTCACACACTGTCAGTATCCTCCAGTCTCTCTCACTCCCTCCTGTCACACACTGTCAGTATCCTCCAGTCTCTCTCACTCCCTCCTGTCACACACTGTCAGTATCCTCCAGTCTCTCTCACTCCCTCCTGTCACACACTGTCAGTATCCTCCAGTCTCTCTCACACTCTCCTGTCACACGCTGTCAGTATCCTCCAGTCTCTCTCACTCCCTCCTGTCACACACTGTCAGTATCCTCCAGTCTCTCTCACTCCCTCCTGTCACACACTGTCAGTATCCTCCAGTCTCTCTCACTCCCTCCTGTCACACACTGTCAGTATCCTCCAGTCTCTCTCACACCCTCCTGTCACACACTGTCAGTATCCTCCAGTCTCTCTCACTCCCTCCTGTCACACACTGTCAGTATCCTACAGTCTCTCTCACTCCCTCCTGTCACACACTGTCAGTATCCTCCAGTCTCTCTCACTCCCTCCTGTCACACACTGTCAGTATCCTCCAGTCTCTCTCACTCCCTCCTGTCACACACTGTCAGTATCCTCCAGTCTCTCTCACTCCCTCCTGTCACACACTGTCAGTATCCTCCAGTCTCTCTCACACTCTCCTGTCACACACTGTCAGTATCCTCCAGTCTCTCTCACTCCCTCCTGTCACACTGTCAGTATCCTCCAGTCTCTCTCACTCCCTCCTGTCACACACTGTCAGTATCCTCCAGTCTCTCTCACACCCTCCTGTCACACACTGTCAGTTTCCTCCAGTCTCTCTCACTCCCTCCTGTCACACACTGTCAGTATCCTCCAGTCTCCCTCACTCCCTCCTGTCACACACTGTCAGTATCCTCCAGTCTCTCTCACTCCCTCCTGTCACACACTGTCAGTATCCTCCAGTCTCTCTCACACCCTCCTGTCACACACTGTCAGTATCCTCCAGTCTCTCTCACACTCTCCTGTCACACACTGTCAGTATCCTCCAGTCTCTCTCACTCCCTCCTGTCACACACTGTCAGTTTCCTCCAGTCTCTCTCACTCCCTCCTGTCACACACTGTCAGTATCCTCCAGTCTCTCTCACACTCTCCTGTCACACACTGTCAGTATCCTCCAGTCTCTCTCACACACCCTCCTGTCACACACTATCAGTATCCTCCAGTCTCTCTCACTCCCTCCTGTCACACACTGTCAGTATCCTCCAGTCTCTCTCTCCCTCCTGTCACACACTGTCAGTATCCTCCAGTCTCTCTCACTCCCTCCTGTCACACACTGTCAGTATCCTCCAGTCTCTCTCACTCCCTCCTGTCACACGCTGTCAGTATCCTCCAGTCTCTCTCACTCCCTCCTATTACACGCTGTCAGTATCCTCCAGTCTCTCTCACACTCTCCTGTCACACACTGTCAGTATCCTCCAGTCTCTCTCTCCCTCCTGTCACACACTGTCAGTATCCTCCAGTCTCTCTCACACTCTCCTGTCACACTGTCAGTATCCTCCACTCTCTCTCGCACTCCCTCCTGTCACACACTGTCAGTATCCTCCAGTCTCTCTCACACTCTCCTGTCACACTGTCAGTATCCTCCACTCTCTCTCACTCCCTCCTGTCACACACTGTCAGTATCCTCCAGTCTCTCTCACAATCTCCTGTCACACTGTCAGTATCCTCCACTCTCTCTCTCACTCCCTCCTGTCACACTGTCAGTATCCTCCAGTCTCTCTCACTCCCTCTTGTCACACACTGTCAGTATCCTCCAGTCTCTCTCACTCCCTCCTGTCACACGCTGTCAGTATCCTCCAGTCTCTCTCACAGTCTCCTGTCACACACTGTCCGTATTCTCCAGTCTCTCTCACTCCCTCCTGTCACACACTGTCAGTATTCTCCAGTCTCTCTCACTCTCCTGTCACACGCTGTCAGTATCCTCCAGTCTCTCTCACTCCCTCCTGTCACACACTGTCAGTATCCTCCAGTCTCTCTCACTCCCTCCTGTCACACACTGTCAGTATCCTCCAGTCTCTCTCACTCCCTCCTGTCACACACTGTCAGTATCCTCCAGTCTCTCTCACTCCCTCCTGTCACACACTGTCAGTATCCTCCAGTCTCTCTCACACTCTCCTGTCACACACTGTCAGTATCCTCCACTCTCTCTCACTCCCTCCTGTCTCACACTGTCAGTATCCTCCAGTCTCTCTCACTCCCTCCTGTCACACACTGTCAGTATCCTCCAGTCTCTCTCACTCCCTCCTGTCACACACTGTCAGTATCCTCCAGTCTCTCTCACTCCCTCCTGTCACACACTGTCAGTATCCTCCAGTCTCTCTCACTCCCTCCTGTCACACACTGTCAGTATCCTCCAGTCTCTCTCACACTCTCCTGTCACACACTGTCAGTATCCTCCACTCTCTCTCACTCCCTCCTGTCTCACACTGTCAGTATCCTCCAGTCTCTCTCACTCCCTCCTGTCACACACTGTCAGTATCCTCCACTCTCTCTCACTCCCTCCTGTCTCACACTGTCAGTATCCTCCAGTCTTTCTCACTCCCTCCTGTCACACACTGTCAGTATCCTCCACTCTCTCTCACTCCCTCCTGTCTCACACTGTCAGTATCCTCCAGTCTCTCTCACTCCCTCCTGTCACACACTGTCAGTATCCTCCAGTCTCTCTCACTCCCTCCTGTCACACACTGTCAGTATCCTCCAGTCTCTCTCACACTCTCCTGTCACACACTGTCAGTATCCTCCAGTCTCTCTCACTCCCTCCTGTCTCACACTGTCAGTATCCTCCAGTCTCTCTCACTCCCTCCTGTCACACACTGTCAGTATCCTCCAGTCTCTCTCACTCCCTCCTGTCACACACTGTCAGTATCCTCCAGTCTCTCTCACTCCCTTCTGTCACACACTGTCAGTATCCTCCAGTCTCTCTCACTCCCTCCTGTCACACACTGTCAGTATCCTCCAGTCTCTCTCACTCCCTCCTGTCACACACTGTCAGTATCCTCCAGTCTCTCTCACTCCCTCCTGTCACACACTGTCAGTATCCTCCAGTCTCTCTCACTCCCTCCTGTCACACACTGTCAGTATCCTCCAGTCTCTCTCTCCCTCCTGTCACACACTGTCCGTATCCTCCAGTCTCTCTCACTCCCTCCTGTCACACACTGTCAGTATCCTCCAGTCTCTCTCACTCCCTCCTGTCACACACTGTCAGTATCCTCCAGTCTCTCTCTCCCTCCTGTCACACACTGTCCGTATCCTCCAGTCTCTCTCACTCCCTCCTGTCACACACTGTCAGTATCCTCCAGTCTCTCTCACTCCCTCCTGTCACACACTGTCAGTATCCTCCAGTCTCTCTCACTCCCTCCTGTCACACACTGTCAGTATCCTCCAGTCTCTCTCACTCCCTCCTGTCACACACTGTCAGTATCCTCCAGTCTCTCTCACTCCCTCCTGTCACACACTGACAGTATCCTCCAGTCTCTCTCACTCCCTCCTGTCACACACTGTCAGTATCCTCCAGTCTCTCTCACTCCCTCCTGTCACACACTGTCAGTATCCTCCAGTCTCTCTCTCCCTCCTGTCACACACTGTCAGTATCCTCCAGTCTCTCTCACTCCCTCCTGTCACACACTGTCAGTATCCTCCAGTCTCTCTCACTCCCTCCTGTCACACACTGTCAGTATCCTCCAGTCTCTCTCACTCCCTCCTGTTACACACTGTCAGTATCCTCCAGTCTCTCTCACACTCTCCTGTCACACACTGTCAGTATCCTCCAGTCTCTCTCTCCCTCCTGTCACACACTGTCAGTATCCTCCACTCTCTCTCACTCCCTCCTGTCACACACTGTCAGTATCCTCCAGTCTCTCTCTCCCTCCTGTCACACACTGTCCGTATCCTCCAGTCTCTCTCACTCCCTCCTGTCACACACTGTCAGTATCCTCCAGTCTCTCTCACTCCCTCCTGTCACACACTGTCAGTATCCTCCAGTCTCTCTCACACTCTCCTGTCACACACTGTCAGTATCCTCCAGTCTCTCTCTCCCTCCTGTCACACACTGTCAGTATCCTCCACTCTCCCTCACTCCCTCCTGTCACACACTGTCAGTATCCTCCAGTCTCGCTCACACTCCTGTCACACACTGTAAGTATCCTCCACTCTCTCTCTCACTCCCTCCTGTCACACTGTCAGTATCCTCCAGTCTCTCTCACTCCCTCCTGTCTCACACTGTCAGTATCCTCCACTCTCTCTCTCACTCCCTCCTGTCACACTGTCAGTATCCTCCAGTCTCTCTCACTCCCTCTTGTCACACACTGTCAGTATCCTCCAGTCTCTCTCACTCCCTCTTGTCACACACTGTCAGTATCCTCCAGTCTCTCTCACTCCCTCCTGTCACACTGTCAGTATCCTCCAGTCTCTCTCACTCCCTCCTGTCACACACTGTCAGTATCCTCCAGTCTCTCTCACACCCTCCTGTCACACACTGTCAGTTTCCTCCAGTCTCTCTCACTCCCTCCTGTCACACACAGTCAGTATCCTCCAGTCTCTCTCACTCCCTCCTGTCACACACTGTCAGTATCCTCCAGTCTCTCTCACTCCCTCCTGTCACACACTGTCAGTATCCTCCAGTCTCTCTCACACCCTCCTGTCACACACTGTCAGTATCCTCCAGTCTCTCTCACACTCTCCTGTCACACACTGTCAGTATCCTCCAGTCTCTCTCACTCCCTCCTGTCACACACTGTCAGTTTCCTCCAGTCTCTCTCACTCCCTCCTGTCACACACTGTCAGTATCCTCCAGTCTCTCTCACACTCTCCTGTCACACACTGTCAGTATCCTCCAGTCTCTCTCACTCCCTCCTGTCACACACTGTCAGTATCCTCCAGTCTCTCTCACACCCTCCTGTCACACACTGTCAGTATCCTCCAGTCTCTCTCACTCTCTCCTGTCACACACTGTCAGTATCCTCCAGTCTCTCACACACCCTCCTGTCACACACTGTCAGTATCCTCCAGTCTCTCTCACTCCCTCCTGTCACACACTGTCAGTATCCTCCAGTCTCTCTCTCCCTCCTGTCACACACTGTCAGTATCCTCCAGTCTCTCTCACTCCCTCCTGTCACACACTGTCAGTATCCTCCAGTCTCTCTCACTCCCTCCTGTCACACACTGTCAGTATCCTCCAGTCTCTCTCACTCCCTCCTGTTACACGCTGTCAGTGTCCTCCAGTCTCTCTCACACTCTCCTGTCACACACTGTCAGTATCCTCCAGTCTCTCTCTCCCTCCTGTCACACACTGTCAGTATCCTCCAGTCTCTCTCACACTCTCCTGTCACACTGTCAGTATCCTCCACTCTCTCTCGCACTCCCTCCTGTCACACACTGTCAGTATCCTCCAGTCTCTCTCACACTCTCCTGTCACACTGTCAGTATCCTCCACTCTCTCTCACTCCCTCCTGTCACACACTGTCAGTATCCTCCACTCTCTCTCACTCCCTCCTGTCACACACTGTCAGTATCCTCCAGTCTCTCTCACAATCTCCTGTCACACTGTCAGTATCCTCCACTCTCTCTCTCACTCCCTCCTGTCACACTGTCAGTATCCTCCAGTCTCTCTCACTCCCTCTTGTCACACACTGTCAGTATCCTCCAGTCTCTCTCACTCCCTCCTGTCACACGCTGTCAGTATCCTCCAGTCTCTCTCACAGTCTCCTGTCACACACTGTCCGTATTCTCCAGTCTCTCTCACTCCCTCCTGTCACACACTGTCAGTATTCTCCAGTCTCTCTCACTCTCCTGTCACACGCTGTCAGTATCCTCCAGTCTCTCTCACTCCCTCCTGTCACACACTGTCAGTATCCTCCAGTGTCGCTCACACTCCTGTCACACACTGTCAGTATCCTCCAGTCTCTCTCACTCCCTCCTGTCACACACTGTCAGTATCCTCCAGTCTCTCTCACTCCCTCCTGTCACACACTGTCAGTATCCTCCAGTCTCTCTCACTCCCTCCTGTCACACACTGTCAGTATCCTCCAGTCTCTCTCACTCCCGCCTGTCACACACTGTCAGTATCCTCCAGTCTCTCTCACACTCTCCTGTCACACACTGTCAGTATCCTCCACTCTCTCTCACTCCCTCCTGTCTCACACTGTCAGTATCCTCCAGTCTCTCTCACTCCCTCCTGTCACACACTGTCAGTATCCTCCAGTCTCTCTCACTCCCTCCTGTCACACACTGTCAGTATCCTCCAGTCTCTCTCACTCCCTCCTGTCACACACTGTCAGTATCCTGCAGTCTCTCTCACTCCCTCCTGTCACACACTGTCAGTATCCTCCAGTCTCTCTCACTCCCTCCTGTCACACACTGTCAGTATCCTCCAGTCTCTCTCACACTCTCCTGTCACACACTGTCAGTATCCTCCACTCTCTCTCACTCCCTCCTGTCTCACACTGTCAGTATCCTCCAGTCTCTCTCACTCCCTCCTGTCACACACTGTCAGTATCCTCCAGTCTCTCTCACACTCTCCTGTCACACACTGTCAGTATCCTCCACTCTCTCTCACTCCCTCCTGTCTCACACTGTCAGTATCCTCCAGTCTCTCTCACTCCCTCCTGTCACACAC
The DNA here is from genome assembly GCA_027410445.1 of Discoglossus pictus. NCBI lineage: Eukaryota > Metazoa > Chordata > Amphibia > Anura > Alytidae > Discoglossus > Discoglossus pictus. The sequence continues at coordinate 466,576,205 of CM050164.1, forward strand.
TGTCAGTATCCTCCAGTCTCTCTCACTCCCTCCTGTCACACACTGTCAGTATCCTCAAGTCTCTCTCACACTCTCCTGTCACACACTGTCAGTATCCTCCACTCTCTCTCACTCCCTCCTGTCTCACACTGTCAGTATCCTCCAGTCTCTCTCACTCCCTCCTGTCACACACTGTCAGTATCCTCCAGTCTCTCTCACTCCCTCCTGTCACACACTGTCAGTATCCTCCAGTCTCTCTCACTCCCTCCTGTCACACACTGTCAGTATCCTCCAGTCTCTCTCACTCCCTCCTGTCACACACTGTCAGTATCCTCCAGTCTCTCTCACTCCCTCCTGTCACACACTGTCAGTATCCTCCAGTCTCTCTCACACTCTCCTGTCACACACTGTCAGTATCCTCCAGTCTCTCTCACTCCCTCCTGTCACACACTGTCAGTATCCTCCAGTCTCTCTCACTCCCTCCTGTCACACACTGTCAGTATCCTCCAGTCTCTCTCACTCCCTCCTGTCACACACTGTCAGTATCCTCCAGTCTCTCTCTCCCTCCTGTCACACACTGTCCGTATCCTCCAGTCTCTCTCACTCCCTCCTGTCACACACTGTCAGTATCCTCCAGTCTCTCTCACTCCCTCCTGTCACACACTGTCAGTATCCTCCAGTCTCTCTCTCCCTCCTGTCACACACTGTCAGTATCCTCCAGTCTCTCTCACTCCCTCCTGTCACACACTGTCAGTATCCTCCAGTCTCTCTCACTCCCTCCTGTCACACACTGTCAGTATCCTCCAGTCTCCCTCACTCCCTCCTGTCACACACTGTCAGTATCCTCCAGTCTCTCTCACTCCCTCCTGTCACACACTGTCAGTATCCTCCAGTCTCTCTCACTCCCTCCTGTCACACACTGTCAGTATCCTCCAGTCTCTCTCACTCCCTCCTGTCACACACTGTCAGTATCCTCCAGTCTCTCTCACTCCCTCCTGTCACACACTGTCAGTATCCTCCAGTCTCTCTCACTCCCTCCTGTCACACACTGTCAGTATCCTCCAGTCTCTCTCACTCCCTCCTGTCACACACTGTCAGTATCCTCCAGTCTCTCTCACTCCCTCCTGTCACACACTGTCAGTATCCTCCAGTCTCTCTCACACCCTCCTGTCACACACTGTTAGTATCCTCCAGTCTCTCTCACACCCTCCTGTCACACACTGTCAGTATCCTCCAGTCTCTCTCACTCCCTCCTGTCACACACTGTCAGTATCCTCCGGTCTCTCTCACTCCCTCCTGTCACACACTGTCAGTATCCTCCAGTCTCTCTCTCCCTCCTGTCACACACTGTCCGTATCCTCCAGTCTCTCTCACTCCCTCCTGTCACACACTGTCAGTATCCTCCAGTCTCTCTCACTCCCTCCTGTCACACACTGTCAGTATCCTCCAGTCTCTCTCACTCCCTCCTGTTACACACTGTCAGTATCCTCCAGTCTCTCTCACACTCTCCTGTCACACACTGTCAGTATCCTCCAGTCTCTCTCTCCCTCCTGTCACACACTGTCAGTATCCTCCAGTCTCTCTCACACTCTCCTGTCACACTGTCAGTATCCTCCACTCTCTCTCACTCCCTCCTGTCACACACTGTCAGTATCCTCCAGTCTCTCTCACACTCTCCTGTCACACTGTCAGTATCCTCCAGTCTCTCTCACTCCCTTCTGTCTCACACTGTCAGTATCCTCCACTCTCTCTCTCACTCCCTCCTGTCACACTGTCAGTATCCTCCAGTCTCTCTCACTCCCTCCTGTCTCACACTGTCAGTATCCTCCACTCTCTCTCTCACTCCCTCCTGTCACACTGTCAGTATCCTCCAGTCTCTCTCACTCCCTCTTGTCACACACTGTCAGTATCCTCCAGTCTCTCTCACTCCCTCTTGTCACACACTGTCAGTATCCTCCAGTCTCTCTCACTCCCTCCTGTCACACACTGTCAGTATCCTCCAGTCTCTCTCACACTCTCCTGTCACACACTGTCAGTATCCTCCAGTCTCTCTCACTCCCTCCTGTCACACACTGTCAGTATCCTCCAGTCTCTCTCACTCTCCTGTCACACGCTGTCAGTATCCTCCAGTCTCTCTCACTCTCCTGTCACACACTGTCAGTATCCTCCAGTCTCTCTCACTCCCTCCTGTCACACGCTGTCAGTATCCTCCAGTCTCTCTCACTCCCTCCTGTCACACACTGTCAGTATCCTCCAGTCTCGCTCACACTCTCCTGTCACACACTGTCAGTTTCCTCCAGTCTCTCTCACTCCCTCCTGTCACACACTGTCAGTATCCTCCAGTCTCTCTCACTCTCCTGTCACACGCTGTCAGTATCCTCCAGTCTCTCTCACTCCCTCCTGTCACACACTGTCAGTATCCTCCAGTCTCTCTCACTCCCTCCTGTCACACACTGTCAGTTTCCTCCAGTCTCTCTCACTCCCTCCTGTCACACACTGTCAGTATCCTCCAGTCTCTCTCACTCCCTCCTGTCACACACTGTCAGTATCCTCCAGTCTCTCTCACTCCCTCCTGTCACACACTGTCAGTATCCTCCAGTCTCTCTCACTCCCTCCTGTCACACACTGTCAGTATCCTCCACTCTCTCTCACTCCCTCCTGTCTCACACTGTCAGTATCCTCCAGTCTCCCTCACTCCCTCCTGTCACACACTGTCAGTATCCTCCAGTCTCTCTCACTCCCTCCTTTCACACACTGTCAGTATCCTCCAGTCTCTCTCACACTCTCCTGTCACACACTGTCAGTATCCTCCAGTCTCTCTCACTCCCTCCTGTCACACACTGCCAGTATCCTCCCAGTCTCT
>CM050164.1:466579246-466621746 GCA_027410445.1 Discoglossus pictus
AGCTGTGCTGAGATCCCCCATCCCTAGGATCACTAAGCTGTGCTGTGATCCCCTTCCCTAGGATCACTAAGCTGTGCTAAGATCCCCATCCCCAGGATCACTAAGCTGTGCTGAGATCCCCATCCCTAGGATCACTAAGCTGTGCTGAGATCTCCTTCATTAGGATCACTAAGCTGTGCTGAGATCCCCTTCCTTAGGATCAGTAAGCTGTGCTGAGATCCCCATCCCTAGAATCACTAACCTGTGCTGAGATCCACTTCCCTAGGATCACTAAGCTGTGCTGAGATCCCCATCCCTAGGATCACTAAGCTGTGCTGAGATCCCCTTCCCTAGGATCACTAAGCTGTGCTAAGATCCCCATCCCTAGGATCACTAAGCTGTGCTGAGATCCCCATCTCTAGGATCACTAAGCTCTGCTGAGATCCCCTTCCCTAGGATCACTAAGCTGTGCTTAGATCCCCATCCCTAGGATCACTAAGCTGTGCTGAGATCCCCTTCCATAGGATCACTAAGCTGTACTGAGATCCCCGTCCCAAGGATCACTAAGCTGTGCTGAGATCCAATCCCTAGGATCACTAAGCTGTGCTGAGATCCCCATCCCTAGGATCACTAAGCTGTGCTGTGATCCCCTTCCCTAGGATCACTAAGCTGTGCTAAGATCCCCATCCCCAGGATCACTAAGCTGTGCTGAGATCCCCATCCCTAGGATCACTAAGCTGTGCTGAGATCTCCTTCATTAGGATCACTAAGCTGTGCTGAGATCCCCATCCCTAGGATCACTAAGCTGTGCTGAGATCCCCTTCCATAAGATCACTAAGCTGTACTGAGATCCCCATCCCTAGGATCACTAAGCTGTGCTGAGATCCCATCCCTAGGATCACTAAGCTGTGCTGAGATCCCCATCCCTAGGATCACTAAGCTGTGCTGAGATCCCATCCCTAGGATCACTAAGCTGTGCTGAGATCCCCATCCCTAGTATCACTAAGCTGTGCTGAGATCCTCTTCCCTAGGATCACTAAGCTGTGCTGTGATCCCCTTCCCTAGGATCACTACGCTGTGCTGAGATTGCCATGCCTAGGATCACTAAGCTGTGCTGAGATCCCAATCCCTAGGATCACTAAGCTGTGCTGAGATCCCCATCCCTAGGATCACTAAGCTGTGCTGGGATCCCCATCCCTAGGATCACTAAGCTGTGCTGAGATCCCCATCCCTAGTATCACCAAGCTGTGCTGAGACCCATCCCTAGGATCACTAAGCTGTGCTGAGATCCCCATCCCTAGGATCACTAAGCTGTGCTGAGATCCCCATCCCTAGGATCACTAAGCTGTGCTGAGATCCCCATCCCTAGGATCACTAAGCTGTGCTGAGATCCAATTCCCTAGGATCACTAAGCTGTGCTGAGATCTTCATCCCTAGGATCACTAAGCTGTGCTGAGATCCCCATCCCTAGGATCACTAAGCTGTACTGAGATCCCCATCCCTAGGATCACTAAGCTGTGCTGAGATCCCATCCCTAGGATCACTAAGCTGTGCTGAGATCCCCATCCCTAGGATCACTAAGCTGTGCTGAGATCCCCATCCCTAGGATCACTAAGCTGTACTGAGATCCCCATCCCTAGGATCACTAAGCTGTGCTGAGATCCCATCCCTAGGATCACTAAGCTGTGCTGAGATCCCATCCCTAGGATCACTAAGCTGTGCTGAGATTGCAATCCCTAGGATCACTAAGCTGTGCTGAGATCCCAACCCTAGGATCACTAAGCTGTGCTGAGATCACCATCCCTAGGATCACTAAGATGTGCTGAGATCCCCATCCCTAGGATCACTAAGCTGTGCTGAGATCCCCATCCCTAGGATCACTAAGCTTTGCGGAGATCCCCATCCCTAGGATCACTAAGCTGTGCTGAGATCGCCATCCCTAGGATCACTAACCTGTGCTGAGATCCCCATCCCTAGAATCACTAAGCTGTGTGGAGATCCCCATCCCTAGGAACACTAAGCTGTGCAGATATCCCCATCCCTAGGATCACTAAGCTGTGCTGAGATCCCCATCTCTAGGATCACTTAGCTGTGATGAGATCCCCATCTCTAGGATCACTAATCAGTGCTGAGATCCTCATCCCTAGGATCACTAAGCTGTGCTGAGATCCCCTTCCCTAGGATCACTAAGCTGTGCTGAGATCCCCTTCCCTAGGATCACTAAGCTGTGCTGAGATTCCCATCCCCAGGATCACTAAGCTGTGCTGAGATCCCCTTCCATAAGATCACTAAGCTGTACTGAGATCCCCATCCCTAAGATCACTAAGTTGTGCTGAGATCCCATCCCTAGTATCACTAAGCTGTGCTGAGATCCCCATCCCTAGGATCACTAAGCTGTGCTGAGATCCCCTTCCTTAGGATCACTAAGCTGTGCTGAGATCCCCATCCCTAGGATCACTAAGCTGTTCTGAGATCCCCTTCCCTAGGATCACTAAGCTGTGCTGAGATCCCCATCCCTAGGATCACTAAGCTGTGCTGAGATCCCCATCCCTAGGATCACTAAGCTCTGCTGAGATCCCCTTCCCTAGGATCACTAAGCTGTGCTGAGATCCCCATCCCTAGGATCACTAAGCTGTGCTGAGATCCCCTTCCATAGGACCACTAAGCTGTACTGAGATCCCCGTCCCAAGGATGACTAAGTTGTGCTGAGATCCAATCCCTAGGATCACTAAGCTGTGCTGAGATCCCCATCCCTAGGATCACTAAGCTGTGCTGTGATCCCCTTCCCTAGGATCACTAAGCTGTGCTAAGATCCCCATCCCCAGGATCACTAAGCTGTGCTGAGATCCCCATCCCTAGGATCACTAAGCTGTGCTGAGATCTCCTTCATTAGGATCACTAAGCTGTGCTGAGATCCCCATCCCTAGGATCACTAAGCTGTGCTGAGATCCCCTTCCATAAGATCACTAAGCTGTACTGAGATCCCCATCCCTAGGATCACTAAGCTGTGCAGATATCCCCATCCCTAGGATCACTAAGCTGTGCTGAGATCCCCATCTCTAGGATCACTTAGCTGTGCTGAGATCCCCATCTCTAGGATCACTAATCAGTGCTGAGATCTTCATCCCTAGGATCACTAAGCTGTGCTGAGATCCCCTTCCCTAGGATCACTAAGCTGTGCTGAGATCCCCTTCCCTAGGATCACTAAGCTGTGCTGAGATCCCCATCCCCAGGATCACTAAGCTGTGCTGAGATCCCCTTCCATAAGATCACTAAGCTGTACTGAGATCCCCATCCCTAAGATCACTAAGTTGTGCTGAGATCCCATCCCTAGTATCACTAAGCTGTGCTGAGATCCCCATCCCTAGGATCACTAAGCTGTGCTGAGATCCCCTTCCTTAGGATCACTAAGCTGTGCTGAGATCCCCATCCCTAGGATCACTAAGCTGTTCTGAGATCCCCTTCCCTAGGATCACTAAGCTGTGCTAAGATCCCCATCCCTAGGATCACTAAGCTGTGCTGAGATCCCCATCCCTAGGATCACTAAGCTCTGCTGAGATCCCCTTCCCTAGGATCACTAAGCTGTGCTGAGATCCCCATCCCTAGGATCACTAAGCTGTGCTGAGATCCCCTTCCATAGGATCACTAAGCTGTACTGAGATCCCCGTCCCAAGGATGACTAAGTTGTGCTGAGATCCAATCCCTAGGATCACTAAGCTGTGCTGAGATCCCCATCCCTAGGATCACTAAGCTGTGCTGTGATCCCCTTCCCTAGGATCACTAAGCTGTGCTAAGATCCCCATCCCCAGGATCACTAAGCTGGGCTGAGATCCCCATCCCTAGGATCACTAAGCTGTGCTGAGATCTCCTTCATTAGGATCACTAAGCTGTGCTGAGATCCCCATCCCTAGGATCACTAAGCTGTGCTGAGATCCCCTTCCATAAGATCACTAAGCTGTACTGAGATCCCCATCCCTAGGATCACTAAGCTGTGCTGAGATCCCCTTCCCTAGGATCACTAAGCTGTGCTGAGATCCCCTTCCCTAGGATCACTAAGCTGTGCTGAGATTCCCATCCCCAGGATCACTAAGCTGTGCTGAGATCCCCTTCCATAAGATCACTAAGCTGTACTGAGATCCCCATCCCTAAGATCACTAAGTTGTGCTGAGATCCCATCCCTAGTATCACTAAGCTGTGCTGAGATCCCCATCCCTAGGATCACTAAGCTGTGCTGAGATCCCCTTCCTTAGGATCACTAAGCTGTGCTGAGATCCCCATCCCTAGGATCACTAAGCTGTTCTGAGATCCCCTTCCCTAGGATCACTAAGCTGTGCTAAGATCCCCATCCCTAGGATCACTAAGCTGTGCTGAGATCCCCATCCCTAGGATCACTAAGCTCTGCTGAGATCCCCTTCCCTAGGATCACTAAGCTGTGCTGAGATCCCCATCCCTAGGATCACTAAGCTGTGCTGAGATCCCCTTCCATAGGATCACTAAGCTGTACTGAGATCCCCGTCCCAAGGATGACTAAGCTGTGCTGAGATCCAATCCCTAGGATCACTAAGCTGTGCTGAGATCCCCATCCCTAGGATCACTAAGCTGTGCTGTGATCCCCTTCCCTAGGATCACTAAGCTGTGCTAAGATCCCCATCCCCAGGATCACTAAGCTGTGCTGAGATCCCCATCCCTAGGATCACTAAGCTGTGCTGAGATCTCCTTCATTAGGATCACTAAGCTGTGCTGAGATCCCCATCCCTAGGATCACTAAGCTGTGCTGAGATCCCCTTCCATAAGATCACTAAGCTGTACTGAGATCCCCATCCCTAGGATCACTAAGCTGTGCTGAGATCCCATCCCTAGGATCACTAAGCTGTGCTGAGATCCCCATCCCTAGGATCACTAAGCTGTGCTGAGATCCCATCCCTAGGATCACTAAGCTGTGCTGAGATCCCCATCCCTAGTATCACTAAGCTGTGCTGAGATCCTCTTCCCTAGGATCAATAAGCTGTGCTGTGATCCCCTTCCCTAGGATCACTACGCTGTGCTGAGATTGCCATGCCTAGGATCACTAAGCTGTGCTGAGATCCCCATCCATAGGATCACTAAGCTGTGCTGAGATCCCCATCCCTAGGATCACTAAGCTGTACTGAGATCCCCATCCCTAGGATCACTAAGCTGTGCTGAGATCCCCATCCCTAGGATCACTAAGCTGTGCTGAGATCCCCATCCCTAGGATCACTAAGCTGTGCTGAGATCCCCATCCCTAGGATCACTAAGCTGTGCTGAGATCCCCATCCCTAGGATCACTAAGCTGTGCTGAGATCGCCATCCCTAGGATCACTAACCTGTGCTGAGATCCCCATCCCTAGAATCACTAAGCTGTGCTGAGATCCCCATCCCTAGGATCACTAAGCTGTGTTGAGATCCCCTTCCGTAGAATCACTAAGCTGTACTGAGATCCCCATCCCTAGGATCACTAAGCTGTGCTGAGATCCTCTTCCCTAGGATCACTAAGCTGTGCTGTGATCCCCTTCCCTAGGATCACTACGCTGTGCTGAGATTGCCATGCCTAGGATCACTAAGCTGTGCTGAGATCCCCATCCATAGGATCACTAAGCTGTGCTGAGATCCCCATCCCTAGGATCACTAAGCTGTGCTGAGATCCCCATCCCTAGGATCACTAAGCTGTTTTGAGATCCCCATCCCTAGTATCACCAAGCTGTGCTGAGACCCATCCCTAGGATCACTAAGCTGTGCTGAGATCCCCATCCCTAGGATCACTAAGCTGTGCTGAGATCCCATCCCTAGGATCACTAAGCTGTGCTGAGATCCCCATCCCTAGTATCACTAAGCTGTGCTGAGATCCTCTTCCCTAGGATCACTAAGATGTGCTGTGATCCCCTTCCCTAGGATCACTACGCTGTGCTGAGATTGCCATGCCTAGGATCACTAAGCTGTGCTGAGATCCCCATCCATAGGATCACTAAGCTGTTCTGAGATCCCCATCCCTAGGATCACTAAGCTGTACTGAGATCCCCATCCCTAGGATCACTAAGCTGTGCTGAGATCCCATCCCTAGGATCACTAAGCTGTGCTGAGATCCCATCCCTAGGATCACTAAGCTGTGCTGAGATTGCAATCCCTAGGATCACTAAGCTGTGCTGAGATCCCAACCCTAGGATCACTAAGCTGTGCTGAGATCCCCATCCCTAGGATCACTAAGCTGTGCTGAGATCCCATTCCCTAGGATCACTAAGCTGTGCTGAGATTCCCATCCCTAGGATCACTAAGCTGTGCTGAGATCCCCATCCCTAGGATCACTAAGCTGTACTGAGATCCCCATCCCTAGGATCACTAAGCTGTGCTGAGATCCCATCCCTAGGATCACTAAGCTGTGCTGAGATCCCCATCCCTAGGATCACTAAGCTGTGCTGAGATCCCCTTCCGTAGAATCACTAAGCTGTGCTGAGATCCCCATCCCTAGGATCACTAAGCTGTGCTGAGATCCACTACCCTAGGATCACTAAGCTGTGCTGTGATCCCCTTCCCTAGGATCACTAAGCTGTGCTGAGATCCCCATCCCTAGGATCACTAAGCTGTGCTGTGATCCCCATCCCTAGGATCACTAAGCTGTGATGAGATCCCCATCCCTAGGATCACTAAGCTGTGCTGAGATCCCCATCCCTAGGATCACTAAGCTGTGCTGAGATCCCATCCCTAGGATCACTAAGCTGTGCTGAGATCCCCATCCCTAGGATCACTAAGCTGTGCTGAGATCCCCATCCCTAGGATCACTAAGCTGTGCTGAGATCCCCATCCCTAGGATCACTAAGCTGTGCTGAGATCCCCATACCTAGGATCTCTAAGCTGTGCTGAGATCCACATCCCTAGGATCACTAAGCTGTGCTGAGATCCCATCCCTAGGATCACTAAGCTGTGCTGAGATCCCCATCCCTAGGATCACTAAGCTGTGCTGAGATCCCCATCCCTAAGATCACTAAGCTGTGCTGAGATCCCCATCCCTAGGATCACTAAGCTGTGCTGAGATCCCCATCCCTAGGATCACTAAGCTGTGCTGAGATCCCCATCCCTAGGATCACCAAGCTGTGCTGAGATCCCATCCCTAGGATCACTAAGCTGTGCTGAGATCCCCATCCCTAGGATCACTAAGCTGTGCTGAGATCCCCATCCCTAGGATCACTAAGCTGTGCTGAGATCCCCATCCCTAGGATCACTAAGCTGTGCTGAGATCCCCATCCCTAGGATCACTAAGCTGTGCTGAGATCCAATCCCTAGGATCACTAAGCTGTGCTGAGATCCAATCCCTAGGATCACTAAGCTGTGCTGAGATCCCCATCCCTAGGATCACTAAGCTGTGCTGAGATCCCCATCCCTAGGATCACTAAGCTGTGCTGAGATCCCCATCCCTAGGATCACTAAGCTGTGCTGAGATCCCCTACCATAGGATCACTAAGCTGTGCTGACATCCCCATCCCTAGGATCACTAAGCTGTACTGAGATTGCCATCCCTAGGATCACTAAGCTGTGCTGAGATCCCCATCCCTAGGTTCACTAAACTGCGCTAAGATCCCCATAGTGACATGCTGTATGTATCAGTACTGTTATACTCTGTATTACTTTATAGTGACATGCTGTATGTATCAGTACTGTTATACACTGTATTACTTTATAGTGACATGCTGTGTGTATCAGTACTTTTATACTCTGTATTACTTTATAGTGACATGCTGTGTGTATCAGTACTGTTATACTCTGTATTACTTTATAGTGACACGCTGTGTGTATCAGTACTGTTATACTCTGTATTACTTTATAGTGACATGCTGTGTGTATCAGTACTGTTAAACTCTGTATTACTTTATAGTGATATGCTGTGTGTATCAGTACTGTTATACTCTGTATTACTTTATAGTGACACGCTGTGTGTATCAGTACTGTTATAATCTGTATTACTTTATAGTGACATGCTGTTTGTATCAGTACTATTATACTCTGTATTACTTTATAGTGACATGCTGTGTGTATCAGTACTGTTATAGTGACATGCTGTGTGTATCAGTACTGTTATACTCTGTATTACTTTATGGTGACATGCTGTGTGTATCAGTACTGCTATACTCTGTATTACTTTATAGTGACATGCTGTGTGTATCAGTACTGTTATACTCTGTATTACTTTATAGTGACATGCTGTGTGTATCAGTACTTTTATACTCTGTATTACTTTATAGTGACATGCTGTGTGTATCAGTACTGTTATAGTCTGTATTACTTTATAATGACATGCTGTATGTATCAGTACTGTTATACTCTGTATTACTTTATAGTGACATGCTGTGTGTATCAGTAGTGTTATACTCTGTATTACTTTATAGTGACATGCTGTGTGTATCAGTACTCACCATTAATGCTTCGATACTTTTTTCAATTTTTTCCTTTTCCTCCTTTTCTTGTTCTTCAGTATTGTTATTATTTATTATACTGAATTGTATTATCTGAGAAATAAAAATATATAATGAGAACAAGTAGATCCCGAAAATCATTAATAGATCCCACACCTGTACAAGTAGGTCACTAATAGATCCCACACCTGTACAAGTAGGTCACTAATAGATCCCACAACTGTACAAGTAGGTCACTAATAGATCCCACACCTGTACAAGTAGGTCACTAATAGATCCCACACCTGTAGAAGTCAGTCACTAATAGATCCCACACATGTACAAGTAGGTCACTAATAGATCCCACACATGTACAAGTAGGTCACTAATAGATCCCACACCTGTACAAGTAGGTCACTAATAGATCCCACACATGTACAAGTAGATCACAAATAGATCCCACACTTGTAGAAGTGGGTCACTAATAGATCCCACAACTGTGCAAGTAGGTCACTAATAGATCACACATCTGTACAAGTAGGTCACAAAAAGATCACACATCTGTACAAGTAGATCACAAATAGATCCCACACCTGTACAAGTAGGTCACAAATAGATCCCACATCTGTACAAGTAGATCACAAATAGATCCCACACATGTACAAGTAGGCCACAAATAGATCCCACACCTGTACAAGTAGGTCACTAATAGATCCCACACCTGTAGAAGTAGGTCACTAATAGATCACCCATCTGTACAAGTAGGTCACAAAAAGATCACACATCTGTACAAGTAGATCACAAATAGATCCCACACCTGTACAAGTAGGTCACAAATAGATCCCGCATCTGTACAAGTAGATCACAAATAGATCCCACACCTGTACAAGTAGGCCACAAATAGATCCCACGCCTGTACAAGTAGGTCACAAATAGATCCCACATTTGTACAAGTAGGTCACAAATAGATCCCACACCTGTACACGTAGGTCACAAATAAATCCCACTCCTGTACAAGTAGGTCGCAAATAGATCCCACACCTGTACAAGTAGGTCACTAATAGATCCCACACCTGTACAAGTAGGTCACAAATAGATCCCACTCCTGTAGAAGTAGGTCACTAATAGATCCCACACCTGTACAAGTAGGTCACTCATAGATCCCACACCTGTACAAGTAGGTCAGTAATAGATCACACACCTGTAGAAGTAGGTCACTAATAGATCCCACAACTGTACAAGTAGGTTACTAATAGATCCCACACCTGTAGAAGTAGGTCACTAATAGATCCCACACCTGTACAAGTAGGTCACTAATAGATCCCACACCTGTACAAGTAGGTCACTAATAGATCACACACCTGTACAAGTAGGTCACTAATAGATCCCACACCTGTATAAGTAGGTCACTAGTAGATCCCACAACTGTACAAGTAGGTCACTAATAGATCCCACACCTGTAAAAGTAGGTCACTAATAGATCCCACACCTGTACAAGTCGGTCACTAATAGATCCCACACCTGTACAAGTAGGTCACTAATAGATCCCACACCTGTAGAAGTAGGTCACTAATAGATCCCACACCTGTACAAGTCGGTCACTAATAGATCCCACACCTGTACAAGTAGGTCACTAATAGATCACACACCAGTACAAGTAGGTCACTAATAGATCCCACACAGAGCTCTGTTAGATCCCCCTATTAGTTATAGATAAAGATGTACATACATACAGGATAAGGTCATACCAATGTCAGGGGTGTGTTTGTGTCTAGGCCCATGAGGTTCAGGCCTAGGGCAGCCCATTATCAGGGGCATCAGGGTCTATGCAGGGTCTATGCAGTGGGGGGGGCAGTATGTACCCTAAATCCCCCCCATATACAGATGTGATTTCAAGTTTAGAGCAATTTATATGAATACGAGGAGTATCCCAGGTATAAGGAGCAGAGCCCGGGGTCTCATCACATTATGGCAGTAATAATATTACCTTATTGTTACTCATTGTAGATAGAAGATGTGCTGAAGCAGAGGCTATATCGCTGGCCTGGAAAAGAGTAAGAATGATTATTATTATATATTATTATTATTATTGTTATTATTATTTTATTATCATTATTATATTATTATTATTATTATTATATTATTATTATCATTATTATATTATTATTATTATTATTATTATTATCATTATTATATTATTATTATTATTATTATTTTTAATTTTATTATTAATTGTATTATCTACAAAGTACAACAATTATAATATTTTTCTTTTTTTTAACATTCAACTTTTTCAAGAACTGTTAAACATATTAATCTCACGTCATATTAAGTCATGTATGCAGTAATAATGTAACATGTATGACGTTTGTATGAATACGTATTGTGAACCATTACAGAAGCTTCCTAACAAAAACTCCTGGTAAAGCCCATAGGTAAAACCCCCCATGGAAACGTAGCCAATTGTATCACATATATATATATATATATATATATATATATATATATATATATATATATATATATATATATATATATATATATATGGGACATAGTAATACCTTATATATAGTTATTTAGTAATATATTATGGCACAGGTAGGAATATTATATATATATATATATATATATATATATATATATGGGACATAGTTATACCTTATATATAGTTATATAGTAATATATTATGGCACAGATGGGAATATTATATATATATATATATATATATGGGACATAGTAATACCTTATATATAGTTATATAGTAATATATTATGGTACAGGAGGGAATATAATATATATATATATATATATATATATATATATATATATATATATATATATGGGACATAGTAATACCTTATATATAGTTATTTAGTAATATATTATGGCACAGATGGGAATATTATATATATATATATATATATATATATATATATATATATATATATATATGGGACATAGTAATACCTTATATATAGTTATATAGTAATATTTTATGGCACAGATGGGAATATTATATATATATATATATATATATGGGACATAGTAATACCTTATATATAGTTATATAGTAATATATTATGGCACAGGAGGGAATATTATATATATATATATATATATATATATATATATATATATATATATATGGGACATAGTAATACCTTATATATAGTTATATAGTAATATATTATGGCACAGGAGGGAATATTATATATATATATATATATATATATATGGGACATAGTAATACCTTATATATAGTTATATAGTAATATATTATGGAACAGGTGGGAATAATATATATATATATATATATATATATATATATATATATATATATATATGTATATATATATATATTAGAGATGTCGCGAATAGTTCGTTCACGTTCGCGGCGAACTGCAAACATATGCGAGATTCGACCCGCCCCCAATACTTTATCATTGAGCAAACTTTGACCCTGCATGTCACAGTCAGCAGACACATTCCAGCCAATCAGCAGCATACACTCCCTTCTACACCCTTCTACCTCATGTACAGCAGCCATTTTGGAATCATAAGTACCTTGCAGTCTTACTGAGAGGAGGGACCGTGTAGGTGATACTAATTCAATAGGGAAAACCATAGCTAGGCAAGTTTATTCAGTGTCCAGTGCAGTGCTGAAGGACTCTTGTGCATTATTATTATTACTAGCGTATTGCAATGAGATGTGTATGTTTGGAAAGTTGTATAGTTATTAATATACATATGGAGCAGTTTGCTCCATAAAAAAGTGGTCCGTATTAACGGCTCGCCTCGCTATGCGAGGCTCGCCTGCAATGAGCGCCTGTGTGTACTGTCAGTGTGCTTGGTGCTGTGAGTCTGTGTGTACTGTCAGTGTGCTTGATGCTGTAGGTCTGTGTGCACTGCCAGTGTACTTGGTGCTATGGGTCTGTGTGTACTGTCAGTGTACTTGGTGCTGTAGGTCTGTGTGCACTGTCAGTGTACTTGGTGCTATGGGTCTGTGTGTACTGTCAGTGTACTTGGTGCTGTAGTTCTGTGTGCACTGCCAGTGTACTTGGTGCTATGGGTCTGTGTGCACTGCCAGTGTGCTTGGTGCTGTGAGTCTGTGTGTACTGTCAGTGTGCTCGGTGCTGTAGTTCTGTGTGCACTGCCAGTGTACTTGGTGCTATGGGTCTGTGTGCACTGACAGTGTACTTGGTGCTATGGGTCTGTGTGCACTGCCAGTGTGCTTGGTGCTTTAGGTCTGTGTGTACTGTCAGTGTTCTTGGTGCTGTAGTTCTGTGTGCACTGACAGTGTTCTTGGTGCTGTAGTTCTGTGTGCACTGACAGTGTACTTGGTGCTATGGGTCTGTGTGCACTGCCATTGTGCTTGGTGCTATATGTCTATGTGTACTGTCAGTGTACTTGGTGCTGTAGGTCTGTGTGTACTGTCAGTGAGCTTAGTGCTGTAGTTCTGTGTGCACTGCCAGTGTACTTGGTGCTATGGGTCTGTGTGCACTGCCAGTGTAATTGGTGCTGTGAGTCTGTGTGTACTGCCAGTGTACTTGGTGCTATGGGTCTGTGTGTACTTGGCAGTGTACTTGGTGCTGTAGGTCTGTGTGTACTGTCAGTGTGCTTGGTGCTATAGGTCTGTGTGCACTGCCAGTGTACTTGGTGCTATGGGTCTGTGTGTACTGTCAGTGTTCTTGGTGCTGTAGTTCTGTGTGCACTGACAGTGTACTTGGTGCTATGGGTCTGTGTGCACTGCCAGTGTGCTTGGTGCTTTAGGTCTGTGTGTACTGTCAGTGTTCTTGGTGCTGTAGTTCTGTGTGCACTGACAGTGTACTTGGTGCTATGGGTCTGTGTGCACTGCCAGTGTGCTTGGTGCTGTAGGTCTGTGTGCACTGTCAGTGTGCTTGGTGCTGTAGGTCTGTGTGCACTGTCAGTGTACTTGGTGCTATGGGTCTGTGTGCACTGCCAGTGTGCTTGGTGCTGTAGGTCTGTGTGTACTGTCAGTGTACTTGGTGCTGTTAATCTGTGTGTATTGTCAGTGTGCTTGGTGCTATATGTCTATGTGTACTGTCAGTGTACTTGGTGCTGTAGGTCTGTGTGTACTGTCAGTGAGCTTAGTGCTGTAGCTCTGTGTGCACTGCCAGTGTACTTGGTGCTATGGGTCTGTGTGCACTGCCAGTGTGCTTGGTGCTGTAGGTTTGTGTGCACTGTCAGTGTGCTTGGCGCTGTAGGTCTGTGTGCACTGTCAGTGTACTTGGTGCTATGGGTCTGTGTGCACTGCCAGTGTGCTTGGTGCTGTAGGTCTGTGTGTACTGTCAGTGTACTTGGTGCTGTTAATCTGTGTGTACTGTCAGTGTGCTTGGTGCTTTAGGTCTGTGTGCACTGCCAGTGTACTTGGTGCTATGGGTCTGTGTGTACTGTCAGTGTGCTTGGTGCTTTAGGTCTGTGTGCACTGCCAGTGTACTTGGTGCTATGGGTCTGTGTGTACTGTCAGTGTGCTTGGTGCTGTAGGTCTGTGTGCAAACAAGGTTCACAGCTCTTCAACACAATGCTTCCAAATAGGTAAAGTCTATTCATTTATTAATGTATTACATGTTTACTATTACACACAAAACAACATTAGCTCAGTTACAATAACATTGCCGTCATTTTTTGACGGGCAAGTCGCTAGTGTCATAATAAACACCACATGAACATGGCGACCACTCTCTTGTGGGATTCAGGTACGTCCACGGATTCATCCTCCATATATCTGAATAAGCCAGGTATGATATATAGAGGCCTACGGCGCTCATTGCCAAAGTGGTCCGTATTAACGTCTCGCCTCGCTATGCGAGGCTCGCCTGCAATGAGCGCCTGCGGCGCTCATTGCCAAAGTGGTCCCTATTAACGGCTTGCCTCGCTATGCGAGGCTCGCCTGCAATGAGCGCCTGCGGCGCACATTGCCAAAGTGGTCCGTAATACACATTATATAGTAATAATAATAATAATAATAATAAAGCAGAAGACCTCCCCTGTGTCTCCCCCCCCCACTCCCTCCCATGTGTCTCTCTCCCCCCCCTCTCCCCTGTGTCTCCGCCCCACTCCCTCCCATGTGTCTCTCTCCCCCCTCTCCCCTGTGTCTCTTCCACCCTTGCCTGTGTCTCTACCCCCTCTCCCTTCCCCAGTGTTTCTTTCCTCCCTCTCCTGTGTCTTTTCCTCCTTCCCTCTTCCCTGTGTCACTCCCCCCTCCCCTGTACACCCCCCCTCCCTTCCCGTGTTTCTTTCCCCCCTCCCCTGTGTCTTTCCCCCCTTCCCTCTCCCCTGTGTCTCTCCCCCCTCATCTGTGTCTCTTCCCCCTTCTCCCCTGTGTCTCTACCTCCTCTCCCCTGTGTCTCTACCCCTCTCCCTTCCCCTGTGTTTCTTCCCCCCTCCTCTGTGTCTTTACCCCCTTTTCTCTCCCCGGTGTCTCCTCACCACTCCCTCCCATTAGTCTCTTCCCCCCTCTCCCCCGTGTCTCTACCCCCCACTCTCTCCTGTGTCTCTCCCCCCTCCCATGTGTCTCTTCCCCTCACCTCTCCCTTACCCTGTTTCTCTTCCCCCCTCTGCCCTGTGTCTTCCTCCCCCTCTCCACTGTGTCTTCCTCCCCCTCTCCCCTCTCCTGTGTCTTCCTCTCCCTCTCCCCTGTGTTTCCTCCCCCTCTCCCCTCCCCTGTTAGCTTCTATACGCATACATACATACGATAAGAAATCTGGGGGGGGTTACCCCTTACCCCCCCCCCCCCAGTTCCAACACCCATGTGTACTGTATAATATTGTATTGCATTATGTTATATTATATCACTAGCCACTTGCCTGGCACAAATGATGGGGCAATAAAGTTTGAAGCCATGGCAATGCTGTTTCCCACACAATGTGATGCTTTTGATGCTCTGAGGACCTTCGGAGCTCATTGTGAGTCTCTTCCCTCGTGTCCTTCATGTTTCGTGCTTTGCAACGATCAATCTTCGGCGCTCATCGCAAAGACAGATATATAAGTACAGTGTTAAATATATAAAACATTTTTTGCAGTGTAAATTAAAAAATGTATTCAGGTCTCAGAGCATAATAAAGTGATTTAGATTTGTAACTGCTTTGAGAGTGCTATCGCTGGCAGCCAATAAACAGTAATCCAGATATATAACTGCAGAGTAAAAAGTAAAACATTTTAGTGTAGTGTAAAGTCTACATTTTTATTTTCCAATACTAATTAATACTTATTAAATGAATGCACGATAATAACTATTGTGAATGAACAAATGTATTAGGCAGTGTAAAATATGCTATTAAGCGTATTTTTTTATATATTTTTTTTTTAATAATAATGAATTAATTAATTACTAAAATACTTTACCTATTTGTAATTAATATATCCAGTGATCAATAACCTGAAGAGCTAACAATCAGTTTTGATTTTCCTGCAGCTTACAGTGTACATTTGGACTGTTGGTGACCCGAGGTGTAAGTGTCAGCAATGTGCGCAGTGCACGAGGGGAAACCGCTTGTATAGTCGTGTAACGCGCCATTTTAGATTTGTAATGTTATTAGTTGCAAGTTAGTGTTGTAAAATGGCGGCGATTGTGTATGTGTTATGCGGCTCGCCAGCAGTTTCCATTATTTATAATAGTGTATTTTGTACCTCGTCTGTTCCTAGGTAAAAGTCGTACATGGCTGGCGATGTTTTGCGCGGTTTGGGGTCGTGTAGTCTCGTTTTCATTTTTTCCGGACGCCATTTTTTTTGTCGCTTAGCCGATTTACAAGTGCCAACTGGGGAAGACGTTACAGATATCACATATATAGTTGTGAGCAGGCGGGTTGTTGCTAACGCTGCGGGCTTGCGAAGCGAGGGCCAGAGTTGCTGGCAAGGAGCGCCGAAGGCTCCCACGTGGGCTGCAATGAGCCGCAGGCGGGACTTACACCATCAAATTTACGGACTTACCATCAAAAGATACGGGACTTAGAAAAAAAAACATTACGAGATCACAAAAATACGACCTTAACGCCCGAACCGCACGCACTTAAAAACATTAAAAACACAATAAATACACACAACAAACACATAAAAAGCTTACCCACAGCAAGGCGGGCACCGAGGACCTCTGCAAGTGAAGTTACACCTCCATTTAAGTCCAAATTCATGAGTTTAGACACCCGAAAATCACCTAAGTGAGAGAAAAAATGT
Source organism: Discoglossus pictus (assembly GCA_027410445.1). Classification (NCBI taxonomy): domain Eukaryota; kingdom Metazoa; phylum Chordata; class Amphibia; order Anura; family Alytidae; genus Discoglossus; species Discoglossus pictus. Next base: position 466,595,821 of record CM050164.1, read on the forward strand.
CCCTTGAAAAAAAGAAAACGAGGCTACAGGACCCTAAACACGCAAAACACATACGAATTTTCCTAAAAAGCCGTACGAGGTAAAGATACACTATTAACAAGGACGCAAAATCATCCACACCCGCGTACCACATACACATTCCCCGCCATTTTACAACACTAACTTACACAATGCGGAAGTACCCAGCTACCCTAACGGCTTCCCCTTGCGCACGCAGCCTATTTACACTACACACTGCACACATTGCTGACACTTACACAGCAGCTCCACAGCACTGAAAACCTACATTGTATGCTGAAGGAACATGAAAACAGATTGTCAGCTCTTCAGCACAATGCTTCCTGCATATATTACTTACAAATAGGTAAAGTATATTCATTTAGTAATTATTTCATTAGCATACAAAAATACATATACACAAAAAAAACATTATCACATTAAACATAAAAGCCATTCACTGCGCGCCTCACAACGAGCGCCAACGCTGCTCATAGCATACAAAGCCTTGCAATAAGCGCAAAAAACACATCACCGCCGACCAAAGAATAACAGCAAAAGCGCCTATCAGAAAAAAAATACAACCAACAGCCTCGCAATGAGCGCCGAAGGATCTCCGACCGCCAACAAAATGAATGTCTCCTCCAAACCATTACCTGCCTTACAATCTTATTGCCGCCATTTTTTGATGGGCAAGTTGCTAGTAAATATATAAAGATCAAGATAATAAAAGTATCAGGAAATGTAACACAAAGATGCACGCGCGTCTGAATAATACGACAAATACGGATTTTTGTCATAAGTGATATGATCGCAGTATTGGGTCATAAACCCTAAACACTGGAATCTGTTACATACAATTTACTGATGATGTCAATAATGGGCTTCAAGGGGGGGGATCTCTTTTCATACTTTTTGAGCGGTGCAAATCCAACATACGCAGAGCGGAAACGCCACATCTGTGGGACACACACAAAGGGGTTCACTTTAGGACAAAAAAAAAAACAAATATGAAATATTTAATAATCATATTTTGATGTTACCAACAGATAAGGAAACAAAACTGAGGTTATTATATCTAATAGTAGCAAGCCTGGGAGTACTGGGAGTAATAATTCTGCAGCAGGAGGTCAGGACTAATGTCACCTATAGACCCCCCAGACAGATAAAGGTCAGTACTAATGTCCCTCTATAGACCCCCAGTCAGATAAAGGTCAGTACTAATGTCACCTATAGACCCCCAGTCATATAAAGGTCAGTACTAATGTCACCTATAGACCCCCAGTCATATAAAGGTCAGTACTAATGTCACCTATCGACCCCCAGTCATATAAAGGCCAGTACTAATGTCCCTCTATAGACACCCAGTCAGCTAAAGGTAAGTACTAATGTCCCTCTATAGACACCCAGTCAGATAAAGGTCAGTACTAATATCACCTATAGACACCCAGTCAGATAAAGGTCATTACTAATGTCCCTCTATAGACACCCAGTCAGATAAAGGTCAGTACTAATGTCCCTCTATAGACACCCAGTCAGATAAAGGTCAGTACTAATGTCCCTCTATAGACACCCAGTCAGATAAAGGTCAGTACTAATGTCCCTCTATAGACCCCCAGTCAGATAAAGGTCAGTACTAATGTCCCTCTATAGACACCCAGTCAGATAAAGGTCAGTACTAATGTCACCTATAGACCCCCAGTCATATAAAGGTCAGTACTAATGTCACTCTATAGACACCCAGTCAGATAAAGGTCAGTACTAATGTCCCTCTATAGACCCCCAGTCATATAAAGGTCAGTACTAATGTCCCTCTATAGACACCCAGTCAGATAAAGGTCAGTACTAATGTCACTCTATAGAAACCCAGTCATATAAAGGTCAGTACTAATGTCCCTCTATAGACCCCCAGTCATATAAAGGTCAGTACTAATGTCCCTCTATAGACACCCAGTCAGATAAAGGTCAGTACTAATGTCCCTCTATAGACCCCCAGTCATATAAAGGTCATTACTAATGTCCCTCTATAGACACCCAGTCAGATAAAGGTCAGTACTAATGTCCCTCTATAGACACCCAGTCAGATAAAGGTCAGTACTAATGTCCCTCTATAGACCCCCAGTCAGATAAAGGTCAGTACTAATGTCCCTCTATAGACACCCAGTCAGATAAAGGTCAGTACTAATGTCACCTATAGACCCTCAGTCATATAAAGGTCAGTACTAATGTCCCTCTATAGACACCCAGTCAGATAAAGGTCAGTACTAATGTCCCTCTATAGACCCCCAGTCATATAAAGGTCATTACTAATGTCCCTCTATAGACAACCAGTCAGATAAAGGTCAGTACTAATGTCACCTATAGACCCCCAGTCATGTAAGGTGTAACCCTTACACTACCTGATCGATACAACATCATACCTGATGTTTTAAAGCACGTTATTCCAAACAATTTAGGAATGTTAGGTGATTTATGCCCTTTATGGCTTAAAACCAGACTCTGTATCAACTATGTAATTTTCCGTGGGAGTTTTGCCATGGATCCCCCTCCGGCATGCCACAGTCCAGTTGTTAGACCCCTTGAAACAACTTTCCCATCACTATTGTGGCCAGAAAGAGTCCCTGTGGGTTTTAAAATTTGCCTGCCATTGAAGTCTATGGCGGTTCGCCGATGTTTGCCGGTTCGCGAACATTTGCGGAGGTTCGCGTTCGCGGTTTGCGAACCGAAAATTTTAGGTTCGCGACATCACTAATATATATATATATATAGTTATATAGTAATATATTATGGCACAGGTGGGAATATTATATATATATATATATATATATATATATATATGGGACATAGTAATACCTTATATATAGTAATATATTATGGCACAGGAGGGAATATTATATATATATATATATATATATGGGACATAGTAATACCTTATATATAGTTATATAGTAATATATTATGGCACAGGTAGGAATATTATATATATATATATATATATATGGGACATAGTAATACCTTATATATAGTTATATAGTAATATATAGTGATGTCGCGAACATAAAATTTTCGGTTTGCAAACCGCAAACGCGAACCGCCGCAAATGTTCGCGAACCGGCGAACGTCGGCGAACCGCCATAGACTTCAATGGGCAGGCGAATTTTAAAACCCACAGGGACTCTTTCTGGCCACAATAGTGATGGGAAAGTTGTTTCAAGGGGTCTAACAACTGGACTGTGGCATGCCGGAGGGGGATTCATGGCAAAACTCCCACGGAAAATTACATAGTTGATACAGAGTCTGGTTTTAAGCCATAAAGGGCATAAATTACCTAACATTCCTAAATTGTTTGGAATAACGTGCTTTAAAACATCAGGTATGATGTTGTATCGATCAGGTAGTGTAAGGGTTACACCCGCTTCACAGTGACAGACCAAATCCCCGTTTAACGCACCGCAAACAACCGCAAACAGTCCATTTGCACAACCGCAAACTCCCCATTTGCACAAGGTTGGATACCAAGCTAGCCATGTCCCGTTCCATGTCCTCACTGATGTCATTGAAGGTCTCTTCCTCCACCCAGCCACGTACAACACCAAGGGTCCCCGAAAGGTGACAACAATCCCCCTGGGACGCCTGCTGTGTTTGGTCTTCCACCTCCTCAAAGCCACCTTCCTCCTCTGACTCCTCTTCTTCAGACTCCTCTCATGCATTGCCTCTCTGTGCATTATTATAAGGTGTGTTAAGTAGTACTACTCTTATCAGTTTAAAACCTGTTACAGCACATATCAGGGGGCGTGTATAAGGCCTGGATTTTTAGAACCGGGAGATGGAAAAAGATGCTTTGTTGGTCGTATCACTTCAATTTTGGGGCACTTTGAGACATTAGCTTCTTACGCTCAAACATGTCCTTTACAGGCACCTGACTATGGGCAAATGAGCAGGAACTGCTCAAGGCGAGAGACGCAGTGGCGGATGGTTGAGAGGGGGCAAGGAGGACAGCAGTGGTTGATGTGGCTGATGATGCTGGACCAGGAGGAGGATGGCGGCTTTGAGTTTGTGTGCTGCTTGTACTCATGTGTTGGTCTGGAGTCACCCAAACATTAGGTCTCAACCTGTAGAGGATAAGGGAACCAGGCTACTCTAGACCTCATTCATCATTACCGGTTTTGACAGATTGGTACTATGAGTCCAAGCTACTGTGACAACAGATAAGAGTGGCACTGTGCACTTGCAGAAGTTGGCAGAGTAGACGCTGTAGGTCTGACACACACGCTTGCAGACAATTAACTGCTATGCAATCTATTACAGTAGAAAAAATGTTTTTTGTTTTAAATGTACACTACTGTTACACCAGATATGAGTTGTGTGTTAAGTAGTACTACTCCTATCAGTTTAATCCCTGTTATGTGCCTTGTTTTGGGGTTTGGTTGTTGAAGCCACAGTGCAGCACCAGAGGCCAGAAAAATTAGGCATGTACACATGCCTGAAAAATTAGGTATTGTTGATCTTGCAGCGAGCAGAGAAGAAGGTAGGCCTGATTTAACACCCCAGCCCGCATACCCACACTCAGAGATTGAGGGGGGGACCTGAGAAGGCCACGGGTCGGAGATATAAAGGGGGGCCATCCCAAATAAGCACACAAGCGGGGACAAAGGTAGTGAAGGGGACATAGAGGCCCATGGACTGACGGTCGCCATCTTGGCAGGAAAAGTGCCCAGCAATTAAGCCAAACTGACCCAGCACAGGCAGCTACTTGAGTCAAACGCTGTACAATTACACCTTAATAAAGCTGAAACATGCAGCAGCAGGGATTCTAAACGGCCACACGGTGACAAGGAGGCTAACAGCCCCCACAGTCTCTGCACCACTCTTTTTAACAGATAACCCAATGGGCTAACCAGGGACCTTGCCCACATAAAAAAACTGAATTTTATTGGAGGAATTATTAGTGTCTTTACCCCCCAAGAGAGGACATAATATACGGTATCTTTAGACTACCTGATGGCCAAACCTCCTTTAGCCCCAATGCTATCCAAGAAACATTTCAAAACTTTATCTGACTGGGGGTCTATAGAGTGACATTAGTACTGACCTTTATATGACTGGGGGTCTATAGAGGGACATTAGTACTGACCTTTATATGACTGGGTGTCTATAGAGTGACATTAGTACTGACCTTTATCTGACTGGGTGTCTATAGAGGGACATTAGTACTGACCTTTATATGACTGGGGGTCTATAGAGGGACATTAGTACTGACCTTTATCTGACTGGGTGTCTATAGAGTGACATTAGTACTGACCTTTATATGACTGGGGGTCTATAGGTGACATTAGTACTGACCTTTATCTGACTGGGTGTCTATAGAGGGACATTAGTACTGACCTTTATCTGACTGGGGGTCTATAGAGGGACATTAGTACTGACCTTTATCGGACTGGGTGTCTATAGAGGGCCATTAGTACTGACCTTTATCTGACTGGGTGTCTATAGAGGGACATTAGTACTGACCTTTATCTGACTGGGTGTCTATAGAGGGACATTAGTAATGACCTTTATCTGACTGGGTGTCTATAGGTGATATTAGTACTGACCTTTATCTGACTGGGTGTCTATAGAGGGACATTAGTACTGACCTTTAGCTGACTGGGTGTCTATAGAGGGACATTAGTACTGACCTTTATATGACTGGGGGTCGATAGGTGACATTAGTACTGACCTTTATATGACTGGGGGTCTATAGGTGACATTAGTACTGACCTTTATATGACTGGGGGTCTATAGGTGACATTAGTACTGACCTTTATCTGACTGGGGGTCTATAGAGGGACATTAGTACTGACCTTTATCTGTCTGGGGGGTCTATAGGTGACATTAGTCCTGACCTCCTGCTGCAGAATTATTACTCCCAGTACTCCCAGGCTTGCTACTATTAGATATAATAACCTCAGTTTCGTTTCCTTATCTGTTGGTAACATCAAAATATAATTATTAAATATTTCATATTTGTTTTTTTTTTTGTCCCAAAGTGAACCCCTTTGTGTGTGTCCCACAGATGTGGCGTTTCCGCTCTGCGTATGTTGGATTTGCACCGCTCAAAAAGTATGAAAAGAGATCCCCCCCCTTGAAGCCCATTATTGACATCATCAGTAAATTGTATGTAACAGATTCCAGTGTTTAGGGTTTATGACCCAATACTGCGATCATATCACTTATGACAAAAATCCGTATTTGTCGTATTATTCAGACGCGCGTGCATCTTTGTGTTACATTTCCTGATACTTTTATTATCTTGATCTTTATATATTTACTAGCAACTTGCCCATCAAAAAATGGCAGCAATAAGATTGTAAGGCAGGTAATGGTTTGGAGGAGACATTCATTTTGTTGGCGGTCGGAGATCCTTCGGCGCTCATTGCGACGCTGTTGGTTGTATTTTTTTCTGATAGGCGCTTTTGCTGTTATTCTTTGGTCGGCGGTGATGTGTTTTTTGCGCTTATTGCAAGGCTTTGTATGCTATGAGCAGCGTTGGCGCTCGTTGTGAGGCGCGCAGTGAATGGCTTTTATGTTTAATGTGATAATGTTATTTTTGTGTATATGTATTTTTGTATGCTAATGAAATAATTACTAAATGAATATACTTTACCTATTTGTAAGTAATATATGCAGGAAGCATTGTGCTGAAGAGCTGACAATCTGTTTTCATGTTCCTGCAGCATACAATGTAGGTTTTCAGTGCTGTGGAGCTGCTGTGTAAGTGTCAGCAATGTGTGCAGTGTGTAGTGTAAATAGGCTGCGTGCGCGAGGGGAAGCCGTTGGGGTAGCTGGGTACTTCCGCATTGTGTAAGTTAGTGTTGTAAAATGGCGGGGAATGTGTATGTGGTACGCGGGTGTCGATGATTTTGCGTCCTTGTTAATAGTGTATATTTACCTCGTACGGCTTTTTAGGAAAATTCGTATGTGTTTTGCGTGTTTAGGGTCCTGTAGCCTCGTTTTCTTTTTTTCAAGGGACATTTTTTCTCTCACTTAGGTGATTTTCGGGTGTCTAAATTCATGAATTTGGACTTAAATGGAGGTGTAACTTCACTTGCAGAGGTCCTCGGTGCCCGCCTTGCTGTGGGTAAGCTTTTTATGTGTTTGTTGTGTGTATTTATTGTGTTTTTAATGTTTTTAAGTGCGTGCGGTTCGGGCGTTAAGGTCGTATTTTTGTGATCTCGTAATGTTTTTTTTTCTAAGTCCCGTATTTTTTGATGGTAAGTCCGTAAATTTGATGGTGTAAGTCCCGCCTGCGGCTCATTGCAGCCGACGTGGGAGCCTTCGGCGCTCCTTGCCAGCAACTCTGGCCCTCGCTTCGCAAGCCTGCAGCGTTAGCAACAACCCGCCTGCTCACAACTATATATGTGATATCTGTAACGTCTTCCCCAGTTGGCACTTGTAAATCGGCTAAGCGACAAAAAAAATGGCGTCCGGAAAAAATGAAAACGAGGCTACACGACCCCAAACCGCGCAAAACATCGCCAGCCATGTACGACTTTTACCTAGGAACAGACGAGGTACAAAATACACTATTATAAATAATGGAAACTGCTGGCGAGCCGCATAACACATACACAATCGCCGCCATTTTACAACACTAACTTGCAACTAATAACATTACAAATCTAAAATGGCGCGTTACACGACTATACAAGCGGTTTCCCCTCGTGCACTGCGCACATTGCTGACACTTACACCTCGGGTCATCAACAGTCCAAATGTACACTGTAAGCTGCAGGAAAATCAAAACTGATTGTTAGCTCTTCAGGTTATTGATCACTGGATATATTAATTACAAATAGGTAAAGTATTTTAGTAATTAATTAATTCATTATTATTAAAAAAAATATATATAAAAAAAATACGCTTAATAGCATATTTTACACTGCCTAATACATTTGTTCATTCACAATAGTTATTATCGTGCATTCATTTAATAAGTATTAATTAGTAATGGAAAATAAAAATGTAGACTTTACACTACACTAAAATGTTTTACTTTTTACTCTGCAGTTATATATCTGGATTACTGTTTATTGGCTGCCAGCGATAGCACTCTCAAAGCAGTTACAAATCTAAATCACTTTATTATGCTCTGAGATCTGAATACATTTTTTCATTTACACTGCACAAAAAAAATTATATGTACTTATATATCTGTCTTTGCGATGAGCGCCGAAGATTGATCGTTGCAAAGCACGAAACATGAAGGACACGAGGGAATAGGCTCACAATGAGCGCCGAAGGTCCTCAGAGTACAAAAAGCATCACATTGTGTGGCAAACAGCATTGCCATGGCTTCAAACTTTTTTATTTATTATTATTGCCCCGTCATTTGTGCCAGGCAAGTCGCTAGTGATATAATATCTCATAATGCAATACAATATTATACAGTACACATGGGTGTTGGACCTGGGGAGGGGTTGAGGGGAAACCCCCCCCAGATTTCTTATCGTATGTATGTATGCGTATAGAAGCTAACAGGGGAGGGGAGAGGTGGAGGAAACACAGGAGAGAGGGAGAGGAAGACACAGGAGAGGGGAGAGGGGGAGGAAGACACAGTGGAGAGGGGGAGGAAGACACAGGGCAGAGGGGGGAAGAGAAACAGGGTAAGGGAGAGGTGAGGGGAAGAGACACATGGGAGGGGGGAGAGACACAGGAGAGAATGGGGGGTAGAGACACAGGGGAGAGGGGGGAAGAGACTAATGGGAGGGAGTGGTGAGGAGACACCGGGGAGAGGAAAGGGGGTAAAGACACAGAGGAGGGGGGAAGAAACACAGGGGAAGGGAGAGGGGGTAGAGACACAGGGGAGAGGGGGTAGAGACACAGGGGAGAAGGTGGAAGAGACACAGATGAGGGGGGAGAGACACATGGAAGAGGGAAGGGGGAAAAGACACAGGAGAGGGGGAAAAGAAACACTGGGGAAGGGAGAGGGGGTAGAGACACAGGCAAGGGTGGGAGAGACACAGGGGAGAGGGGGGGAGAGAGACACATGGGAGGGAGTGGGGGGGAGACACAGGGGAGAGGGGGGGAGAGAGACACATGGGAGGGAGTGGGGGGGGGAGACACAGGGGAGGTCTTCTGCTTTATTATTATTATTATTATTATTACTATATAATGTGTAGATGTACCGGCTGGGCATGCTCTTCTATATTATTATTATTATTATTATTATTATTACTATATAATGTGTAGATGTAATTATAATGCACAAGAGCATGCCCAGCCGGTACATCTACACATTATATAGTAATAATAATAATAATAATAATAATAATAATGCATGCCCAGCTGGTACATCTACACATTATACAATAGTAATATTAATAATAATAATAATGCACAAGAGTCCTTCAGCACTGCACTGGACACTGAATAAACTTGCCTAGCTATGGTTTTCCCTATTGATGCAGTATCACCTACACTCTACCTCCTCTCAGTAAGACTGCAAGTTAGTTATGATTCCAAAATGGCTGCTGTCCATGAGGTAGAAGGGTGTGGAAGGGAGTGTATGCTGCTGATTGGCTGGAATGTGTCTGCTGACTGTGACATGCAGGGTCAAAGTTTGCTCAATGATAAAGTATTGGGGGCGGGTCGAATCTCGCATATGTTCGCAGTTCGCCGCGAACGCGAACATGCTATGTTCGCGGGGAACAGTCCGCCGGCGAACTATTCGCGACATCTCTAGTAATATATTATGGCACAGATGGGAATAGTATATATATATATATATATATATATATATATATGGGACATAGTAATACCTTATATATAGTTAGATATTAATATATTATGGCACAGGAGGGAATATTATATATATATATATATATATATATATATATATATATATGGGACATAGTAATATCTTATATATAGTTATATATTAATATATTATGGCACAGGTGGGAATATTATATATATATATATATATATATATATATATATATGGGACATAGTAATACCTTATATATAGTTATATATTAATATATTATGGCACCGGTGGGAATATTATATATATATATATATATATATATATATATATGGGACATAGTAATACCTTATATATAGTTATATAGTAATATATTATGGCACAGGAGGGAATTGTGTGTTATTGTGTGTCCCAGCTCAACTTCCCAGAATGCAGTGTAATAACTGTTTTTCTTGGAACTCTGAGCTGGAAGCAGGTTTTTTAACTTGCTTTAGACATTCAAGTGTGAACACAGATGTACTTTTTATTTACTGTACTACTGTACGGTGGAGGGCTTCTATCGCTCTTTTGCCCACCATATTATAAATGATTGTTGTGGTGAACTACCTACTCATAATTTCCACAACACAGGCTGAGATCCCGCTCCATGCTGATGATAGCCAGTAAGCTTGAAACAGCTGTACATGGATTGGATACTCGGCCTGTGTTTATTCCAGCCTTGGCTTTGCATTAAAGCTGTGTAATACAGCATGCATAAGCTTAAAGGAAGCCATGATTGATAATGGCTGCGGAATGAAGAGCGAGGCATTTGTGGCCATATTTGTGTGTCCCAGCTCAACTTCCCAGAATGCAGTGTAATAACTGTTTTTCTTGGAACTCTGAGCTGGAAGCAGGTTTTTTAACTTGCTTTAGACATTCAAGTGTGAACACAGATGTACTTTTTATTTACTGTACTACTGTACGGTGGAGGGCTTCTATCGCTCTTTTGCCCACCATATTATAAATGATTGTTGTGGTGAACTACCTACTCATAATTTCCACAACACAGGCTGAGATCCCGCTCCATGTTGATGATAGCCAGTAAGCTTGAAACAGCTGTACATGGATTGGATAATCGGCCTGTGTTTATTCCAGCCTTGGCTTTGCATTAAAGCTGTGTAATACAGCATGCATAAGCTTAAAGGAAGCCATGATTGATAATGGCTGCGGAATGAAGAGCGAGGCATTTGTGGCCATATTTGTGTGTCCCAGCTCAACTTCCCAGAATGCAGTGTAATAACTGTTTTTCTTGGAACTCTGAGCTGGAAGCAGGTTTTTTAACTTGCTTTAGACATTCAAGTGTGAACACAGATGTACTTTTTATTTACTGTACTACTGTACGGTGGAGGGCTTCTATCGCTCTTTTGCCCACCATATTATAAATGATTGTTGTGGTGAACTACCTACTCATAATTTCCACAACACAGGCTGAGATCCCGCTCCATGTTGATGATAGCCAGTAAGCTTGAAACAGCTGTACATGGATTGGATAATCGGCCTGTGTTTATTCCAGCCTTGGCTTTGCATTAAAGCTGTGTAATACAGCATGCATAAGCTTAAAGGAAGCCATGATTGATAATGGCTGCGGAATGAAGAGCGAGGCATTTGTGGCCATATTTGTGTGTCCCAGCTCAACTTCCCAGAATGCAGTGTAATTACTGTTTTTCTTGGAACTCTGAGCTGGAAGCAGGTTTTTTAACTTGCTTTAGACATTCAAGTGTGAACACAGATGTACTTTTTATTTACTATATATATATATATATATGGGACATAGTAATACCTTATATATAGTTATATAGTAATATATTATGGCACAGATGGGAATATTATATATATATATATATATGGGACATAGTAATACCTTATATATAGTTATATAGTAATATATTATGGCACAGGTGGGGATATTATATATATATATATATATATATATATATATATGGGACATAGTAATACCTTATATATAGTTATATAGAAATATATTATGGCACAGGTTGGAATATTATATATATCACATATATAGTTGTGAGCGTACGGGTCGTTGCTCACGCTTGCGAGCCCGCAAGAACTGCGTCCCTCGCGAAGCGAGGGATGCAGTTCCCTGCAAATGGGGGTCCTCGCGAAGCGAGGGCCCGCATTTGCGGTGATGGAGCATCCCAAAGTCCCCGCAAATGCGGATCCTCGCGAAGCGAGGGTCCGCATTTGCGGAGGTGGAGGCTCAACGTCGGCTGTGTTAACACACACATACACACACACGACTTTTTAACAAAAAAAAACTCAAAGTCGCCTCACACCCACTTACACCCAGACACACACAAGCAAGACTTAACAAAAAAACAGTAAAAAAGGCCCCTCACACGCTCTTAACACACATACGCACGACTTAGAAACAAAGACACTGCGTCGTACACGTAAAAGCTAACCGCGTCTATCGCAAAAAAATACGACAGCATCGCAACAACATACGGCCGCATCGGGGGAAAAAACGGCCGCGAAAGCCCCATTCCAACCGCTGCGCATCAAAACATCACAAACACAAGAAATAAACACAATGAACACATAAAAAGCTTACTTACAGCAAGGGGGGCATCAGGCACCTCCAAAAGTTCATTTACACGTCCATTTAAGTAAAAAAAATGAGTTTATACGGCCGAAAATCGCCTTAGCGAGAGAAAAAATGGCCGCCGAACAAAATGAAAACGAGGCTTCAGACGTAACTACACTGCAGTAACCCGCAAGAATGAAACACATAATAATGTGGAACGTACCACAGTCACACTTAAACACCATTTTGAACACTACTACGCACAAAATGGCGGATGGAACGCAAATTGTAAGCCGGAACGCAAATAGCGCATGCGTATTGCGTGCTAATATTCTGAGGCACTTGAAAGTTACAAAAAATACTGCCCACTTTCCAGAAATTTCTACAAGGTTATAAATACTGCCTAATTTCCAGAAACTTCTACATTTCTCCTCAGGTGATGAACACAGTGACTTCATAGATAACTGCTGCTTTTACTTGAGAAGACAATTCTTTCTTAATTTACTACTTTAAATTGTGCAAATTACAACTGAGAGGTAAGCTATAATATATTACATTTTATTATCAAGACAGCACAACAAAAAAAAAATGAACTATGAAAATGTGATTTCTGTATAGTCACATGTCACTCGCACATTTATGTGTGTAGGCCCACAAAAAAAATAGGGTTCATTTAACAAAAAACAAACAAAACAAGTATTTTTATATCAAAAAAGCCATTTATCTATAGTGACATGTCACACGCACATTTATGTGTGTTGGCCAAAACAAAAAATTAGGTTCATTTAACAATTAAAATATGATTCATGTATAGTGATATGGCACACGCACACAAAAAAATTACATTGAACTCTGCAAATGTGCTTCATGTATGTGACATATGTGTGTAGCCACAGCAAAAAAAAAATGTTAATTGAAAATAATTACAGAAGTATATTTAAATGACATTAATTTACTGCAATTCAATAGATCATGTAAAACTCAATCTTTCTACTTTTAATATTCAAACAGACTCTGCATCAACAGCGTCACTCAACAATTTGCACCGTGCATTGTGACCCACAATCCCTTTTAAAGAACACCAACAAAGAAGAACAGGTAAGATAGAACAAGACATTATATGCTGAAAAGGCCATGGTTTGCTAAATAAAAAAAATATATATACAATTAACTATTTCACTTTCTTTTTCAAACAGACACTACAAGAAGACCGGCGGATTAAGATTGGCAGGAGGGGACCCTCTGTCATTCGACACTTTAATCAAGGTAAAGTATTAAGTATAAAAAAGAAACGAACCATGAGCCTCATTCAATTGCGAGTTGGACAATTGAATAGGACTCTATATAAGCACATAACATATTTTTTATACAGAACTTTTTAGTTACTGAACTTCTATTCACAATCAAGGTCTTCAATAACTAAAAACGTCCGTCAAAAAATATGTTATGAGCTTATATAGAGCCCTCTTCAATTGGCCAAATTCCAATTGAATGAGGACCTATTTATCTTTAATGGCCGAGGGCCTCATTTAAATGTGATTGGCCCATTTCAATAGGGCTCTATATAAGCACAGAGCATATTTTTTAAATGAAGTTTTTAGTTAGTGAAGACCTTGCTTTTGGATACAAGTTCACTAACTAAAAACCTATGTAAAAAATATGCTCTGTGCTTATATTGAGCTCTATTCCATTGCCCAAAATGCAATTAAATGAGGCCCCGACAATATAACAAATGCAGCAACCAAAGGCCCTCATTCAATTGATATTTTGGACAAATCAATAGAGCTATAAATAAGCACTTTTAGAGCCCTATTGAATTGGCCAAACTGCAATTGAATGAGGGCCAAAGTATGCAACATATGGTACACAGAAAGTGGTACACACAAAACAGGATTGTAACAAACACATAGCAAACTAAATTAATATTCTTTTTCAATGTTTAACAACCTATAAGCCTTACAAAAAACACTACATAAGCATACCAAAAGTGGTGCCCATCAAAAGGATTGTACAAAAACTCACACAAACACATAGCAAACTACATGTATATTCTTATTTAATGTTTAACAACCTATAAGCCTTAGAAAAAAGCCTAAATAAGCATAACAAAAGTGGTGTGCACCAAATAGGATTGTACGCAAACTCACGCAAACACATAGCAAACTACATTTAGATTCTTATTTAATGTTTAACAACCTATAACCATTACAAAAAAGCCTAAATAAGCATAACTAAATTGGTGCGCACCAAACAGGATTGTACACAAACTCACACAAACACATAGCAAACGAAATTAATATTCTTCTTTAATGGTTAACAACCTATAAGCCTTAGAAAAAACCCTAAATAAGCATACCAAAAGTGGTGCGCATCAAACAGGATTGTACAAAAACTCACACAAACACATAGCAAACTAAATTAATATTCTTTTTCAATGTTTAACAACCTATAAGACGTACAAAAAAACCTAAATAAGCATACCACAAGTGGTGTGCACCAAACAGGATTGTACAAAAACTCACACAAACACATAGCAAACTACATTTAGATACTTAGTTAATATTTACCAACCTATAAGCATTAGAAAAAAGCCTAAATAAGCATAAACTATATTGGTGCGCAACAAACAGGATTGTATGAAAACTCACACAAACACATAGCAAACTACATTTATATTCTTATTTAAGGTTTAACAACCTATAAGCCTTAAAAAAAAGCCCAAATAAGCATACCAAAAGTGGTGCGCAACAAACAGGATTGTACAAAAACACAGAAATAATGTCATTTTTTAGTTAATACAAAGACATTCAAATAAAATAACATTTTCATTTTTATTTTATAACAGATACTGCGTCAAGAACATCGGACCAGGAGTTTCAACTGAGGACCAGACCAGCGGACGAGGACTTTCAACAGAGGACTACACCATCGGACGAGGACTTTCCACAGAGGACCAGACCATTGGACGAGGACTTTCAACAGAGGACTACACCATCGGACGAGGACTTTCAACAGAGGACCAGACGATTGGACGAGGACTTTCAACACAGGACCAGACCATTGGACGAAGGCTTTCAACACAGGACCAACAAAGATTCTGCTTGAAATCAAACTTCAACCGAGGTACAGTATAACAAGTAAAAAAAGAGAAAAATAAAAAAATATTCTTCTTTAATGTTTAACAACCTATAAGCCTTAGAAAAAAGCCTAAATAAGCATAACAAAAGTGGGGCGCACCAAACAGGATTTTTACGAAAACTCACACAAACACAACAACCTATAAGCATTACAAAAAAGCCTAAATAAGCATAACTACATTGGTGCGCACCAAACAGGATTGTACGCAAACTCACACAAACACATAGAAAACTAAATTAATATTCTTCTTTAATGTTTAACAACCTATAAGCCTTACAAAAAAGCCTAAATAAGCATACCAAAAGTGGTGCGCACCAAACAGGATTGTACAAAAACTCACACAAACACATAGCAAACTAAATTAATATTCTTTTTCAATGTTTAACAACCTATAAGACGTACAAAAAAGCCTACATAAGCATACCAAAAGTGGTGCGCATCAAACAGGATTGTACAAAAACTCACATAAACACATAGCAAACTACATTTAGATTCTTAGTTAATGTTTACCAACCTATAAGCATTAGAAAAAAGCATAAACAAGCATAAACTAAATTGGTGCGCACCAAACAGGATTGTATGAAAACTCACACAAACACATAGCAAACTAAATTAATATTCTTCTTTAATGTTTAACAACCTATAAGCCTTGGACAAAACCCTAAATAAGTATACCAAAAGTGGTGCGCACCAAACAGGATTGTTCGAAAACTCACACAAACACATACCAAACTACATTCATATTCTTATTTAATGTTTAACAACATATAAGCCTTAGAAAAAAGCCTAAATAAGCATACCAAAAGTGGGGTGCACCAAACAGGATTGTAGAAAAATAATGTCATTTTTTCGTTAATACAAAGACATTCAAATAAAATAACATTTTCATTTTTATTTTATAACAGATACTGCGTCAAGAACATCGGACCAGGAGTTTCAACTAAGGACTACACCATCGGACGAGGACTTTCCACAGAGGACCAGACCATTGGAAGAGGACTTTCAACAGAGGACTACACCATCGGACGAGGACTTCCAACACAGGACCAGACCATCGGACGAAGTCTTTCAACACAGGACCAACAAAGATTCTGCTTGAAATCAAACTTCAACCAAGGTACAGTATAACAAGTAAAAAAAAGAGAAAAAAAAATAAATATCTTACCTTTGCATCGATGTCAACAGAAAATAAAATTTAAAATAAACCACCAGTAACTATAACTGTTAAAAAAATATAACTAACACATTTTTCATCTATCTCTTATTTGTCTTTTAGGGCCAATAATCTTTAACAGTAAATACAAACTTCAATGTAGCCTTGAAAAAAAATTGCATAGTCCAAAAAAGTCTCAAAACACAGACTCTATACAATTTGTCATTCTAAAATTCCAGTCCTAGACCCTCATTTAATTGCCATTTGACAAATTGAATAGTGCTGTAAATAAGGACATAACATAATTTTTTAAAATACATTTTTAGTTAGTGAAACACTTGCTTTTGGATACATGTTTACTAAATAAAAACTTCTTTAAATAATTATCTGATGGCCTTATTTAGACCTCTATTCAATTGACCGCATTCAAATTGATTAAGTATAAAATGTAAACACACTGTTGATAACAATTTTTCATGAAAACAAACTTAACATCTCAAAATAAAGTAATGATACATTATTTTATTTTTACAGATTAACATGGCTGATAACGAGAGTAAACAAGAAAAGAAAAGACGCCAAGCTAGAGAACGACGACAGAGAGCAGACAGCCAGCAGACACCGGAGAAGAAGGAAATTAGACGAGAAAAAGAACGCAAAAGAATTGCAAGCAAAAGACTGTCACCTGCAGAAATTAAAGATATGTCAAAAAAAGCAACAAAGCAAATAAAGCATTTACAACCTGTTGCTCAAACATCAGATGACATTTTACCTGAAAAAATACAACAGATACCAAAAAAAGCAACAAAAAAAACAAAGCATTTGGAAACGGTTCATGAAACATTACATGACATTTTACCTCAAACAATACAACATATACCAAGAAAAGCCACAAAAAAAACAAAGCATTTAGAACCTGTTGTTGAAACATTATATGACATTTCACCTGATGAATATGAAAGTCAAAATCCTATATGCTTTTCAAATTGTCCTCTACTCAAGTCTTTAGCAGTAGAGGTTCATAGTTGTGGGGACATGACTACTCAATGTCAGTTTTGTGAGGCTTATTATTTTAAACAGGAGAGACCAAGAGATGGCCAATTTATTAGTTGCTGTCAAAAAGGCAAGTTCAAACTTCCAGAAAGGAAAGAATTTCCTCTCTATTTACAAAACATTACGACTGAACCTACTTTTCCAAACTACAAAAATTTTAAAACAAACATAAGATCCTACAATAGTGCCATATCCTTTGCATCCATGGGGGCAACATTAGCTGCTAATGTACCAGGACATGGTCCTTACTGTTTTAAAGTCCAAGGACAAATTTATCATCGCACTTCCCATTTACATCCAGAGGAAGGAGATCAAAGAAAATTCGCTCAACTATATGTCCTAGATACAATGGAAGCTGTTGACCAACGTATGCAGATGGAAGAAAATAAAAAATAATTACACAGTGTTTTTATAGAGCTAAATAACATTATGGACAACAATCCCTACAGTAAAGCTTATAGCAAAATTGGCAGAAGTAGAAAATGAACAACTACTTCATGCACAAAGACATCAATTACCAATGCCGAAGGTTAATATGGTGCTTAAAAGAGACAGACATACTGATAAACGTCGTTATAACTTGCCAACATCAAATGAAGTTGCAATGGTCTTTCAGAATGATGAAGGAGAACCACCATTTCAAAGAGACATTCAGATATATCCCAGAAATGAGGAGCAACCGTTCATTAATATGAGTATCTTAAGTCCAAATTTAGATCCAATGACATCCCATCTTTTTCCCACATGGAGAAGCAGGCTGGCAACCAAAATTAACTCTTCCCAGTTACCCAAATGCTAAAGCCAGAATCCGAAATAATGTTTCTATGCTTGAATTTAAAGTAGCTCAAATTGCCATTCGCAATGTATTTAATCCAATTTTATGTGGTGGGAAACTAACACAACAATGGATTATTGATTCTTATTTGCAAGTTGAGGCAAATAATTTAAACTTTATCAAATATCAACAAGATAAACTCCGTGTAGATCAATATTCTGGATTAATGGACTATGTTGCTGACGTGGCTACAAGCAGAGACATGACAGCTGGCAAAGCCATCATTTTACCATCTTCCTTTCAAGGATCTCCTCGAAATATGAGAGAAAGATACAATGATGCTATGGCTATTGTCACTAAATTTGGCAAACCCGATTTATTTATGACATTTACATGTAATCCACAATGGCCAGAAATTACACAAAATCTAATTCTTGGACAAACTGCTTCAGATCGACCAGATTTAGTAGCCAGAGTTTTTAAGATTAAATTAAATGAATTAATACGTGACTTCCCTATCAATCAGTTATTTGGCAAATGTCTTGCTTATGTATATACCATTGAATTTCAAAAAAGAGGCCTTCCACATGCACATCTTCTAATAATACTTCAAGAAAAAGATAAATTAGATACTTCGGACAAAGTGGATGCAGTCATTGTTGCTGAACTACCAGATCCAGAACTATATGGTAGACTATATGAGATTGTTACTCATCGCATGATTCATGGACCCTGTGGTGACCTTAATCCACAATCACCATGTATGGAAAATAATAAATGTTCCAAAGAATTTCCAAAAGATTATAGAGACAAAACCTATGCCAATTGTGATGGATATCCACTTTATAAAAGAAGAGAAGGAGATAGTGCCATTATTCGTGGAAAAAAAGTGGACAATAGATATGTAGTACCCTACAATCCACATTTACTCATGAAGTACAACGCCCACATCAACGTAGAAGCCTGCACTTCCATCAAATCCATTAAATATGTCTACAAATATATTTACAAAGGTTACGATGCAGCTACTGTAGTCGTCAAAAGTGCAGACAACCCTGAAAGTAGTGAGTTAGTACATGATGTACTTGCATCTCATGTAGATGCTCGCTATGTCAGTGCGCCAGAAGCTATGTTGCGGCTTTTAAAATTTGAAATGCATGATAGATCACATGCAGTATATAGGTTAGCAGTACATTTGCCACAACGACATTTAGTCTATTTCCATGCTGGAAATGAAATTAATGCATTGGCCCAAAGTGAAGATCGTCACACTACACTAACTGCATGGTTTGAATTAAATGCCACTGATTCTGAAGCAACTGAATACTTATATATTGAAATTCCATATCACTATGTTTTTGTGAATGGATTATGGAGACCAAGAAAAAGCAGAGGCAATAAAATAATTCCAAGAATTTAGACAGTCAGTCCAAGAGATGTTGAACGTTTTTGCTTACGGATATTACTTTTAAATGTTACTGGAGCACAAAGTTTTGAACACTTAAGAACTGTTAATGACATTGTATATGAATCCTTCCATTTAGCTGCAAGAAACTTACTACTGATGATACAGAATGGGAAAGATGTTTAGAAGAAGCAGCACAATGTCAAATGCCACGACATATGAGAGAACAATTTGCTTTTATTTGTATCTTCTCAAATGCTCCAAATGCATTAGCTTTGTGGGAGACTTTTAAAAGTAATATGGCTAAAGACTTTATGCGACGATACAATGAACCCATTGCACACTTAAAAACGTTAATGGAAATCCAAGAAGTTTTTTTAACTCATGGATTAAGTTGTGCAAGTTTTAATTTGCCTGATCCAGGTCTTATAGATGACATAAACTTTGAAGACTATGACATTCAACTACAAGCAGAAAGAACAGAAGAAAGACTTGCAACTTTAAATACATTACAATTGCAAGCATTTAATGCCATTAAAAATGCAATAGATGATGACATGGTGACAGAGCGTTATTTCTATCTTGATGGACCTGGCGGATCAGGAAAAACCTATCTGTATAATTTATTAATGAGTTCAGTACGAGCACAAGGTCAAATAGCAATGGCGTTTGCCACTACTGGAATTGCTGCACTTTTGTTAGAAGGTGGAAGAACTGTTCATAGTGGATTTAAACTGCCAGTGCCTATTTTAGAAACTTCTGTGTCAGATATTCGCATGACATCATTACAAGCAAAGAAATTGAACAAATGTAAATTAATTATAATAGATGAGGCCACAATGATGTCATGCTATGCCCTCCAATGTATTGACCGTTTGCTTTGTGAAGTCATGGATAATATTTTTCCATTTGGTGGAAAGGTAATGTTGTTAGGTGGCGATTTCAGACAAACATTACCTGTCATTGTACATGGAAATCAAACTGACATTATTGAAACATGTATAAAGTCAAGCACACTATGGAAACATTTTACCCATCTTCAACTGAAACAAAATATGAGATCAGAAGGCCAAACTGATTTTAATGATTGGCTTATTAAAATTGGAGAAGGCAGAACAGAAAAAATACCACATTTACCTGACGACACTGTAGAGATCCCACCTCATATGATTTGTCAACAAGATATTATATCCGCTATATTTGAAGGGAGTATAAATAACGAGGAATATTCCGAGCTTGCCAACCAAGTCATACTAACGTGTAAAAATAAGGATGCATTGATACTCAATAATGAAATCTTTAAAAAAATTAATGCACCACAAAGAAATTATCACAGTGCTGATTCTGTACTTGCTGATGACAATGAAAGTCAGTCCAACTTTTCGACTGAATTCATAAACTCACTAACTCCTTCTGGAATGCCACCACATATTTTGCAGCTAAAGAAAGGTGCAATAATTATGTTACTGCGAAATATGAACCCCAAAAAAGGACTATGCAATGGGACAAGATTAATTGTTCAACAATTAAAGGACCATTTTATAGATGCTGAAATTTTAACTGGGACCCATAAAGGAGGGAGAGTTTTCATACCAAGAATAGATTTAGCACCAAGTGAAAGTAGTCTCCCTTTTATACTTCAAAGAAGACAATTTCCCATTATTAAGGCATTTGCCATGACCATCAATAAATCACAAGGTCAAACATTCAAATCTGTGGGTATTTCCCTGGAAGAAACAGTATTTGCACATGGTCAATTGTACGTTGCGTTGTCACGGTGCAAAAATCCACAGGCTATTAAACTTTACATTGAAAAGAATGAAAGTCAAGGTGATTTATTAGAAGATGGACGTATTTTTACTAAAAACATTGTCTACTATGAAGTACTATAACTTTGCAGTTAACAAACATAACACAAGCAAAACACATTTAAAAACATTCAAAAATAATAAACAAGAAACAATTTCAGTCATAATTTATGGAACGACTCTTTATGGATGATTCGACTCACAAAACACTTGCCTTGCAACTATATATATGTGATAATTATGTTAAAATGTTAATTAACTATGTTACTGTTTGGAATGTTACAAGTTGGAAAACAAGATTTTAACTTTCTTTACTTCAACATATTACAAAGTTCATGTTAACAGCTCCGCCACGTTTTAAGACACAATGTAAATATTGTATGTTATGTTAAGATTACTCCCTGTATTAAGGTTTATCGACAGTTCATGTGGTCATGAAGGAATTTATTTCATTGAGTACATTTTACAGAGAGTTTTTACTGTTTGCCTTCCTTTGCATTCAATGTATATTGAAGTTAACAATTCTTCGGATACAAATTGCATGTTAAAAAAACATTGCCTTAGGTTTTAAATATTGAGTACTTTGAAGTTAAACTGTTTTTACATTCAAATGTTAATACTTTCAATACAAAATTATGTTACAATATTTATTCACTATGTTACTGTTTATACTGTTTTAATTTGTACAAATCTTTTTTACTGTAGAAAATGTACATATATAAGAAACTTGAAGTTTAAACATATATTATGTCAAGTTTCTTACTTAAATATATTACAAACTTCATGTTACAATTGGGTACCTTTCAAGCTGGGTTTTTACTGTTTGTTTTCATCGGGATTAAATGTAAAATATTGAAGTTAATAATTCTTCTGATACAAATTGCATGTTAAAAAATATTACCTCAAGTTTTCAATACTGATTAGTTTAAAGTTAAAACATTTTTACATTCAAATGTTATTAATTTTTATACCAAATTATGTTACAAAATGTGTTCACTATCTTATTGTTTATTATGTTCAAAGTTATATAAATGTTTTGTCAAGTTCCAAAGTTACACAAATAATAAAGTTAAACTTTCAAAAAATACAATTTCAAGTTTATTATTTACATATATTACAAAGTTATATTTGCTTTTATTGGGATTTCATGTATATTGAAATTAACAATTCTTCACATACAAATTGCATCTTAACAAACCATTGCCTAAAGTTTACAATAATGATTAATTTCATTTTCAACTGTTCTTACATTAAAAGGTTAATACTTTTAATAGAAAATGTTTGAACACTTATTGTTCACTAAGAGAACATTTTACTAAACTAAACATGTTTTAATATCACAATACTTACAACTGTCACATAGATATATTTATAACTAAACAAAATTCCAAACATACACATCTCATTGCCGTCATTTTTTGACGGGCAAGTCGCTAGTGTATATATATTGACGAGTGAAGCAGCCGTGAATGTCCAGTAATCTAGTAATTTAGTAATTATTAATCCATATATATATATAGAATAATAATGAGTATTGCAATATAATTTGATACCTTTTGTATTGGACATACACATTATTTATAATGACGAGCTTTCGAGAGGCTAATCCTCCCTTTATCAAGTCTCAAGCAATACTAACATGAGATGGAACCCTCAGTTTGAATAATAACAGCAGATGCAGAGAGAGAGTTGGGACAGCATCTGACATCATCAGGTAAATTCAAATATGGGGAATAAATACAACATTGCAAAGGAAACATATATACACATATTATATACACATATACATCAATATATACATGAAAAAGCAGAACACTGTAGTCCACAGTGATATCTTTCCTGTTGGACAAACATCTCACTAAGAGTGCTAAGTCTGTTATTGTATAAGAAAAAAAAAAAATAATCACATGAAATTCTGATAATGTGTTAGAAAGCCCAAATCTATATTAAGTCCTGTGTTTTTAGTGTTAAAGAATGTGATCATCTTTATTTCAAATGCTTTTCTCTCTTGGATGCTAATAAATTTTCCTCTGAGTATTTTGAGTTTTAAGTTTTGGATGGAGTGATCGTTCTGGCTAAAATGGTGTCCTACTGGGCTACAATAACTGTCTTCATTATGTTTTCTCATTGAATGCATGTGTAAATTCATCCTTAAATCTCATCTCACTGACGAAGCCCATAAAGGCCGAAACGCGTCTGGAGTTTGCTGTTTCTCCTGTTCAGGGTAGAATTGCCTGGTATTTCGGGGCTGGATCACTCTTTTGAGTGAGACCAGGCTGATATACTACAGGATATTTCTCCCTGTGAAGGGCACAAGTGAGCTAAAAGAGGTTGCTCTCAGAGTAGCTTATCATGGCTATAGAACTAACCTATTAAGGTTGGTTCATTCTCTGATGAGCACCTCTGACTTTGTTGTTTTGTACATGCAAATTACCTTTAGGGATTAGTCTCCCTAAGGGTAATAGGGGACTCCAGACGTGGACCCCTTGCTCACTGTGCCTTAGGGAGTTCAGCTGCACCTCACTGACGAGGCCCATAAAGGCCGAAACGCGTCTGGGGTTTGCTGTTTCTCCTGTTCAGGGTAGAATTGCCTGGTATTTCGGGGCTGGATCACTCTTTTGAGTGAGACCAGACTGATATACTACAGGATATTTCTCCCTGTGAAGGGCACAATTGAGATAAAAGAGGTTGCTCTCAGAATAGCTTATCATGGCTATAGAACTAACCTATTAAGGTTGGTTCGTTCTCTGATGAGCACCTCTGACTTTGTTGTTTTGTATATGCAAATTACCTTTAGGGATTAGTCTTCCTAAGGGTAATAGGGGACTCCAGACGTGGACCCCTTGCTCACTGTGCGTTAGGGAGTTCAGCTGCACCTCACTGACGAGGCCCATAAAGGCCGAAACGCGTCTGGGGTTTGCTGTTTCTCCTGTTCAGGGTAGAATTGCCTGGTATTTCGGGGCTGGATCACTCTTTTGAGTGAGACCAGACTGATATACTACAGGATATTTCTCCCTGTGAAGGGCACAAGTGAGCTAAAAGAGGTTGCTCTCAGAGTAGCTTATCATGGCTATAGAACTAACCTATTAAGGTTAGTTCGTTCTCTGATGAGCACCTCTGACTTAGTTGTTTTATATATATATATATATATATATATATATATACACATAACATATATACTGTGGGGCAACACGTGGGGGGGGGGGCGGGTATATGTAGGGTCTATATGTAGTGATATTCCTATCTGTACTGACCCTGTCTGACACACTATATATATATATATATATATATATATATATATATATATATATAATATATATATATATACTCATAACATATAAACTGGGGGGGCAAAATGTGGGGGGGGGGGCAGGGTATATGTAGGGTCTATATGCAGTGATATTCCTATCTGTACTGACCTTGTCTCACACACTATATATATATATATATATATATATATATATATATATATATATATATACACAAAACATATATACTGGGGGAGCAACACGTGGGGGGGGGGCAGAGTATATGTAGGGTCTATATGCAGTGATAATCCTATCTGTACTGATCCTGTCTGACACACAATATATATATTTATATATATATATATATATATATATATATATATATATACACATAACATATATAGGGGGGAGCAACACGTGGGGGGGGCAGGGTATTTGTAGGGTCTATATGCATTGATTTTCCTATCTGTACTGACCCTGTCTGATACACTATATATATATATACACATAACATATATACTGGGGGAGCAACACTTGGGGGGGGGTGGCAGGGTATATGTAGGGTCTATATGCAGTGATATTCCTATCTGTACTGACCCTGTCTGACACACTATATATATATATATATATATATATATATATATACGCATAACATATATACTGGGGGAGCAACACTTGGGGGGGCAGGGTAAATTTAGGGTCTATATGCGGTGATATTCCTATCTGTACTGACCCTGTCTGACACAATATATATATATATATATATATATATATATACACATAACATATATACTGGGGGAGCAACACGTGGGGGGGCAGGGTATATGTAGGGTCTATATGCAGTGATATTCCTATCTGTATTGACCCTGTCTGACACACTATATATATATATATATATATATATATATATATATATATACACATAACATATATACTGGGGGAGCAACACGTGGGGGGGGGCAGGGTATATGAAGGGTCTATATGCAGTGATATTCCTATCTATACTGACCCTGTCTGATA